>KN825453.1:0-18620 GCA_000827395.1 Paxillus rubicundulus Ve08.2h10 | reverse complement strand
ATTTGAAGCGTTGATGCAGCAGCCTGATAGGTTGACGACTTCGTGGAGTCGAAGAGCGGAATGTCGGACGTGCACAGTGTACATGCTGTAGTCGCCACCCAGAGGTCAGAAGATCCTGAAAGTCACGTGTAATGAATTAGAGGCCTCCGAGTGAACATAAAGACCTACCAGTATCAAGAACCAAATTAAAGGTCTGCGATCTGGGGAGAACCTCAATGACAGGCATGCAGTGGCTTAAACGGCTACATACGGCGTTCCTATGCTAACAACGCCAGAGTAGCTGGAATCGTTTTGCTGGAAAACATGTCAGAGAAGGAGTATTCATCACGAGGATCCATACCTCATCTGTGAGAGGGATAGAAGTGGTGCTTCCTGCTCTCTTCGTGTTTTTCTGTTTGATTCCATATTTTGTCCTCAAAGCTTCCATTGCCTTTGGTAAATTGGCCACACGGTCCGGGTCACTCCGCCTTACGATGGATACATGTATAGGGTCAGCATGTGGCTGGGGCACTGCTAGGGCATAAGGAAGGAGGGTGAGTGCAACAAGTGGAAGGGAAATCATCAGTAGAGAAAAGCAAGGAGGAAGATAGCGAAGGAAAGAAAGGTGAAGACAATGCCGTTCGTCGTCGTTGTTTATAGACCGCCTCGAGGGGTCCTAGTCTCACTTCGAGGCTGCGCGCTGCCTGCCATTTAGTCTCGAATCCAGCTGATAGTGTGGAGATGTAAAAATGCAGAGGTGGTGACTCGGAGGATGGTGCATGAAAGTCTCAAGGCTGTGTCTGAATCACACATGTCACTTTTCCCATTAGTGCCTTTTTCAACTCCACGTCCGTCCGTCTACAAGTACAAGGTGGACATGGAATTATTTTTCCATGAAATGGCGACGGGCTCTCTTCCAGCAGTTGCATGTTCAGCAATCTTCAACGTTGATGTAGCTGCAATTGGTGACAGTGACTGACCCCCCTGTGGTGGGTTGTGAGGGCACTAGGTGTTCGGGGTCGACAGAACATGCTTTTGCCCTCATGCCAGCACGAGGTGGTGTGTTCTGACTTAACGCTTGGCTGCAAACCCTGCCTCGATATCGCCTTCTGTGTACGGAGAAAGGCGTATTTTCCTTGTGATGAAGAGACCCCAGGATTTTGTACCCTCGTCCCCTCAGCCTTCGTTCTCCCCACAACACAAAAAACCGAAGGTCACGGACACCTCTGCAACCTCACACAGAGATGAGGACAGCACCAGCGCGGAGTGGACACGCGTGGAAAGACGTAAGGGCAAAAAGGCTAGAAGAATTGCTGCAAAACACGATGTGTGTCGCCATGTCGTATGCCAGTCTTTTTCAATATGATGCATGTTTTTCTCCGTTTGATTTCCAGGCCTCGATGCCGCGATTCATGTATGTGAACGGTGAGATTGTTAAGAGAAAAGATGCTATTCATATCGACGTGAGTGTCCATGTTATCGCCAACTGGTCGGTTTTATATCATCTTTTCTTTACAGGACGTTCGCGATTTGGTGTTACATATCGTCGCAGATTCGCCGCCCCCAAACTGGGTTAAGATAGAGGTGAGTTCCTCCTCCCATGACAGTTGTAGATCGGTGTAACCTGTTGTCTAGAAACCTCGGTCTATTCAAAAAGTTGTAACGCTTCTGATTCCAGGACTACTCCCCGACTTTTTATCACTTCCTCCCCTCCCGACTTCCGCCACAGCCAACCCCAATGTCCCACTCTCCATACCACTCCCATCCGATTCAGATACATCCATCCCGTTCATCGCGTCTACCTTCAGCCATGCTTGTCCAACACGTGCTCCGGGTGACCAAACGAGAATGTTTTCTGTCCTGGGTACATTCTTCCAAGGACCCATCAGTGCCGAGGAGAAGAAGAAACGGATTGAGGCCCGTATAGCTTGTAGGTGCCCTGCCTTGCGCTGGCTTATCAACAACTGACAGGGTCCTCGTGTAGCAGGACGTGCTTTCGACAAGGACCCAACATTATACTTGCTTTCGCTACCACAGATGATAGAGAACGATTATCCTATACCATCCTATATGGCGGATGTGTTTGAAAAGCCACCTGGCTGGGTGGAGACACCGCAACCGGTGACTGAGTCCCTACTATTGTTACCACTTGAGAAGCAGCGCTCCAGGGTGTATGCAATTGATTGCGAGATGGTGCGTTCATATTATTGTCTTTGCCCTGGCCGAACTAAACTGGAACCCAGTGCTTGACAGAAGACGGCAAGGAGCTAACAAGAGTCTGCATAGTCGACTACGAGTCAGGAATCGTGATCTACGATAAGCTCGTAAAACCCCCCAAACCCGTCATCGACTACCTTACCAAGTAAGTTTTCCATCTTCATTCGTCCCAGTCATACAACCAATGCCCATCACCTGCAGATGGTCAGGAATCACCGAAGCGTCGCTCGCTGTTGCCACGACCACCCTCGGCGAGGTTCAACAACACCTCCTCAGCATCCTTGCCCCAAAGGGCGGCCCCACATCCATCCTCGTCGGTCATTCCCTCGAATCAGACCTAAAAGCCCTTCGTATCTGCCACCCACTCTGCATCGATACCGCACTAATATACCACCATCCTCGCGGACGGCCTCTCAAACCAGGCCTCGCATGGCTCACGAAGAAATGGTGTCATCGCGAGATCCAGACGAAGGGTGAGGGAGGACACGATCCCGAAGAGGATGCACTGGCCTGTGTGGATCTCCTGAAACTCAAGATACAATGCGGAGCAGGATTCGGGGAGTTCAAGACGGATTTTGAGAGTATCTTTGAGCGCATGGCGAGGGCGAGTGGGAGGGGTGGCCCTGGGTCTGTTAGAGGCGCTGTTGTGGACCATGGGAATCCGAGTGTGATGCACGGTTCCAAGGCTACCACTACGATTGGGTGTAGCAGTGATGAAGAGGTGTTGGATGGGTTGTTGCAAGCTATCCCTGCGCATGAGTTTGTGTTTGGAAGGTTCACAGGCCTCGCGGATGCTATGGGATGTGTGTATCTTTTTTTTCTTCTTCGCTTCTGGTTTCGAAAACCTCTTTCTTCTTAGGGTTGACACCGAAAGCAACGGCGGATGCACCGGCAGTTGTGGTCCCAATTTCGGAGCCATCACCAGAAGTTCTAGCCGCTGCTCAAGCGAAACTCGATGGGCATCTTGTTTCGCTCTACACCTCCCTTCCTGCACGCACCGCCGTCGTCATCTTCACCGGACATTCAGACCCACGTCGCATGTCAGCCCTCAACGCACGCAAGTCGGCATTTGAGTCAGCAATCAAGAGCGGGAAGAAGGCAGAAGACATTGATAGGTCGGAATGGTGGACTGCGAGCGATGGGAGAGAGTTGGAGGAGGAAGTTGAGAAGGCGAAGCGTGGGTTGTTGTTCTTGGGGATTAAGTAAGAGTAGATGAGCCCGTGTGCACATCATGGGGTTTGTCCACTCTACTGTGGTGTCACGCGTTGTTTTCACCTCCTCGGCCACAATAATTGCACTCTCGGTTGACCTTTTGAATGACGTCCAAGTTTTTTTGCTATTACTACCACTTCACCCGTGATGAGGTTTGAGTTTTCCAGGCCTCACTAACCTCACTTTTCATCATACCGCTTTGAGGCGTAATTGCACGTTCGCAATGGAAAACCTAGAAGAGAGAGCTCAAAGACACGGCGCTCGGTCAATCATCCCAATCAAGACCCAGCGTACCCTCCTTGCCTCCCCTTACCGCACCCTCAACAGCCTCAGCAAGCGCCCTTAAAGCCCTCGTGTCCTCATCCAACTCCAGAGGCCGCGACACGTCATTCTTCAGCTGCCTACTATCCACCCCAAGCGCACGCTGTAAAGCTTCTTCCCTCTCCGCGCCCCTGAGCTTGTCTATGTTCGTCAGAAGCCCGACGAGCTGGGGATGAGATTTGATGGCATTGCGGATGGCTGGGGAGGTTGCTTTTGGTGTATGGTCGAATTTCGATCCAGCGAGTGGGAGTCAGGACGGGCAAGACGGGACGAGGTGTGGAGGAGAAATCGTACCTATGGCTTCGTACTGGTGGAGTTGTAGTGGTTTTGGGTCGTCACGTTTTAAGGGGTCGGGATATGCGGATTCTTCGGGGACATAGGGCCAGTTGAGGGAGGTTAAAGGGCGGAGGGGTCTGGGGTCTTCTATTGGGAGGGCTGATTGAAGTTGAAGTGGGTGCGGAGAAGATGGCGTCCTACCTTCAAGTTGTGAGGTAGAGGTGTTGGCGGGAACCTTTGGTTGGGGCGCAGAGCTCGCCGGGCCAGGTTCATTTTGGGCACATATCTCTGGACGAGGTGCGGGCGGATTCGATGAGCACGCTTGAATACTGACGAGTATGAGAACGACGATCGTACCTTTGTGTTGCTTGTAACAGGCTACTGAGCAGCTTTGGGTGCATAAGTAAACGAGGGGGAACTTGAAGTAGTACTGTTGGAATCTGGACTGACTAGTTCGCTCTGCATGTCAACTTAGAACAGGCGTATTTCGACTCTGCTTCGTTGCACACCTCGCAGATAGGGCGAGAACGGGGAGGCATCCGTTATGATGCAGTCGGCAGCAGTGACAATGCAGCCAGTATTTTTGCAGAAATGCCACTTCCGCACGAATTTAACAAGTACCTAGTTATATGATAACTACAGGTTCGGTCTGGTATCTGAGACAAGGAAGGAAAGAGCGCTGTCAGGTGATAAGGGAAGGGGGGAAGGAATGACTTGGGTTTGATGGCAAAATGCTAGAACTTGAATAGACTGAGCCTCGGAACGTGCTCCGAATGACTCAAGTGGCTGAGGGATATCACAGATTATATTCCAGACCATTGTACACATCACTGAGCAGGTCAATGCGAGCAGATACACCAATCACGCAGCAAACCCTCAGCATTCGTAGACCTCGAAGGGATCCGACATTTAAAGGGTCTGCGGTGGCTTGAATTTTGATTCTGAGTTACCATCCCACTGCTCAGGTCACAAAGCCAGAGATCACTTACGAGGCCGATCCCCCAACACACCGAACTTTGGGATGACCACGACGGGCCTTGAAATATCAAGGGCCGCAATAGACACTGCAACTGAGATGAAGATGGGTGCTTCTGCAAAGTGAAGGGCTGGAAGTAGAATTAAAGGCAAAACTCGTGATGCATCAGGCTCTCACCAGACGAGTCCTGATTCAACAGAGCTCAATCACCGCAAGTATGAGTGCGCGAAAATCGGATGCTCACCTTCTTCCATATTCAAATGGCAGGCGTTCTGAGGGTCGGGTTGTGAAGTGTCTCCAAGGAATCGTTCTGGCCGAAACACTTCGGGGTCGGGGCCCACCTCAAGTTAGCAGAGATATGCGACCCCTTTGGAACAACCTCCGTGGAGACGTGAAGTTGCGCCTGACAGTCAAGCAAAAGTAAGCAGACTTCCCATGTAATCAAAAGGACCTGAGAAACGTACCTAGTGGTATGATGACGTGCCACCGCAGGACCTCCTTGAAGATTGCATCGATACACTGAAGGTAACCGGGATCATCAAAACGTGTTGGCTTTCAGCATCGAGCTCTGACTTCAAGATATATCGTCATACCAGGGGGGAAAATTATGAATGGCAGAGACCACCTTCGTTCGTGTTGCATTAGCACATTTTCGATGTCCTGGACAAAATTACGTGCCATATCGGAGCCCCCTGCGAAGACGTCGAGATCAAGGGTACGATTGCCTTCACTTAGTGCACGAGGCAAAGCTTGTTTCAACACGCATTGATGCCGTTTCGGTTACTAACTGATGGTGCTTCTTCGCGTCCTGCATAAAACCATTCCGTCAGGTATCGCACTGCAGGTCACTTGAGCGCGTATTCAAGACGCAGACAGGACTTGTTCGTACGGGCAGAGGCGTCGCCACCAGTGAAATATTTGCCCATGGCCCTGTCTGCCAAGGCGACAAACGGGTCTTGGTCGGCTTGGACAGTGTAGCCATAGGTAACTTCCAGAATGATGGCACTGGCAGTTCTGGCGTGTGTGCGGCTGAAGTTTTCATAAGCCACTGCTGCAAGAGAAACCGCGCACGCGCGTATATGAGCAGCCAGATTGTCAGGCTGTTCTAGCACATTGCGCAAAAAGCGGTCCGTTTCTTCATCAATCGGGTTGAACATTGCAGTCCTGCTGCCGAACATACGAGAGAAGAGCTTGCGGCAACGGCGGAATCGTTCACCATAATTGATAAAGAATAGGCCACTACCCCAAGACATAACGTCGCATGCCATAGTCAGGTGCGCCCTGTTGGGAACATTTGGCACTTTGATTATTGAGGATTTCTGAGGTAACCTTGTAGGAGTTGAGGACAACGTATCGAGTACCCATCGCGCTCACGGACGAAGTGTCCCCCGGGGAAAGAATTCCGTGAGTGCCTGGGTTGAAGGTGGTCTTTGATAGTTTGGTGCTTGCCGTATTTGACGTCGGGTGCAGATATCACCCGAGTCACGTCAGCTTGAAGTTGCACAAAGGTCCGAAAAATGTGGGCAAGAACAGGGCAGAGTTGAGGGGTCCGGGAACGGATGTTGCTGAGTATTCCGGTAGGTCTGCCAAGTACCATCGGGATTAGCTTTGACCTGGCACGTCAACGACAGCTTCATAAACCCGCGGGCATGACGTTGCACTTACATCTCCCCTTCAGGTTGAAGGCGCTACATATTGGCCAGGTCAGCCGCATCTGACGATGTATTTACCGGAACGCTGGGACCAATCGCTAGCGGGGTAAGAGATGCAGGCACTTACGCCGAACCAGGGTTGAATTATGGATGATACCGCGGGTCGGCAATCTGACACCGCACCCCGAGGGTATGGTGTTGGAGGGAGGGTACGGGTGCCATGAGTGTACCTTCTGTCCTGGCGGGGTATGGGTCTACACCAACACGTACCACCCGCGGTGTGCAGGAAAAAAAACGTGGGCGAGGCAGGGGCAAAGGACTCGATTTCGCTATCCAAGGGGTCTAGTAGTACATGATTAAAAGTATGTAATAGCCATGTAGTCGATGACTCAGATTTGAACGCTCTCGCAAGAATCTCGAACGGAACGACGGTTTCGTGTGACGTGCATTAGCTGCCTGCATTGTAAAAACATGCACTCGGCTACAAAACAAGTGATCGTAGCAAGGCTCACTGAGGTGGTCCGAAGCCATGCAGTCAAGGTTTGGATACTGAGCTTTGTTGCCAGTCCACGATCGGAGAGGGTCCTTGAGGTTCTCAACAGGCTGTCGCAGGTATTCGTCAAGTTTGTCGGCCGACTGATCAGAAAAGGCATCAGTCGGGACGAGAATGATTACACCCTTTTTGACGGCCTTCGTCAGTCTTCTTCATGGACCGTACAGAAACTAGACTAGAAGACGAGTGGACGAGGACTTGATGAATGAAGAGCCTTCGTGGGACGACGGAGCTATGACGTGAAAAGGTTGACTTTGCTCACCATTTATCTCTCATCTTTGTACAAACCCGTCGCCAACTGCAACTTCCTCAGTCGCCATTCTCTCGGCTGTAGGTTGTGAAGTTAGGGCAGTTCTCGTCGGACGTCGTCGGTGAGTGAGTAGCAACTCCTCCCGCTCACGAATTGATTCACATGTCGACGTCTAAGGTGCAAAATATATGAAAGTCTCGTGCTGTGGAAACACTTCAAAATATTAGTGGATGATATATGATAAAGAGAACGGTTTAGAAAAGTGAAGAACCAAGGCTGTCGAGCCTTCAGCAGCCTGCCTGGGTCGGATTCGGTATCTGTGACAGCTTGTGACATACGTGTGACCGCTGGCTTGCTTCGTGACCGCATCCTGGGTAGTACTTCAACCATGGTAGACCCGATAAACGGCGCTGCCGCGAGGTCGATTGACATTGAATTGGGCGGCCAAGAGGTCATCACTATCGACCTGGACGGCCTGGACCCCAACCCAGACGACGTACTTGATCTATTGAAAGAGGGACAGTGCAGACCACCCGTATGGGCGAAGCTCGCCGGTGAGTACTGGCGGAGGGGCTGGTTAGCAGCTGCCGAGCGGATTGCACATTCTGCCATCGAATGTACGTGTTCGCTGCGACATTCATAATTTCCTGCTTATGCGACCACGTGTCTAGCTCTTACAGCAAATGGTACAACTGCCCAGTCACCCCCGATATACGCATTGCTCGCCAACATTCAGATTGCACACGCCCAGAGAGCACCAAAGGTGGTTCTCCCGGATGCTCGTAAGAAATGAACGTTTATTACGGCGGTCCTCGCTCACAACCATCGTACAGGAGAAGACAAACTTACTGGCGTACGTCCAAAGGAGGAGTATTACCGGGAAGCCGCTCAATACCTCAATACTGGTGAGAGAGCTGCCGCCGAAGGGGGTGAGGGTGTTGGTGGAACTCTGGCGTTCTTGACACGAGGTTTGTATTTCCTCTTTGACATCATCGTCGAGCTAACCAATACATAGGGATACAACAATTGGCCACTCGTTCCATGGACGACGCGATGCGCTCTTTTGAAGGTGTTCTGGCCGAAAAACCAACCAATGTCGTGGCACTACTTGGCAAGGTTCGCTCAGCTCTCTGGATCAACGCGCGTCCAAGGGTGATTGCTCACAAAATCAGGCTCGCATTCTCTACGCGAGGCGAAGTTACCCTCAAGCCCTCAAGCTGTTTCAACAAGTCCTGCAGCTCAACCCTCATTGTCTGCCAGACCCTCGGATAGGTATCGGCCTCTGTATGTGGGCAATGGACCATAAGGCGAAAGCAAAAGTTGCATGGCAAAGGAGCTTAGAGGTGGTGCGTAGTCGGCTGTGATAGGCTTCGTCCCTACCATAACGCTGAGACGATGGACAGAATCCTTCCCAGTGGCCTGCCCAGCTTTTGCTTGGCTTGGAATCGATCAATGCGAGTAAGCTTGGGAACAAAACCGAGCAGGAACGCGCCCAAGCCTTCATGATCGGCACTAAGTACATCGAGAAGGCATTCAATGCGAATCAGAAGAGTGCAGCGGCAGCGAACGCACTATGCGAATTGTTCCTTCGGAAAAACAACCTCACACGGGTGAGTCTGCACCTTGCCCCCAACGCAACAGGTGTCTGACTCTTTGTATAGGCATTGAAATTGGCCGAGCGGACGGTCCAGTTCGCTGATACGCTCACGCTTCTAACCGAAGGCAATTTACGAGCGGCTCGGGTCCTACACGCTGAGGGGTCGTTGTCAGAAGCGACAAAGTATTACACCGTCGCAACCGAGGGTCAACCGAAGCATGTACTAGGTGCCATTGGCATGGCGCAAATGCAGATACAAAACGGTAAGCCTCAGTCATCCGAACGAACTGGTTTCATGTTGTTGCATCTCTTTTGCATTAGATGAAGTGGCTGCTGCGATTCACACTCTCGATACGCTAATTCAGCCACCGAACCCACAACGATCAGTGGAAGCTACAGTCATGCTCGCATCACTGCGTGCCCATCCTCGACCTGGTGTGTCCAGTGCCGATGTTGCACAAGAAAAGGTTAAAGCTCGCGAACTGTTCGATCGGGTTGGTAAACTTCTTGAGCTCGAGGACTCGCGGGTCAACGGACATACACACGCGTCCAGTCGATCAGCGAGCTTAATCAACGAGGAGATGGATATGCATATTGAGATAGCCCGTTTATGGCAGGACGAGAGTGTGGAGCGGACCACCAAAGCCTTTCGGGATGCGTTGCGGATCAGCGAGGCGAACGGTCTAGCTGATCCTCGGTTGTTGAACAACCTTGGCGCTCTGCAGCATATGGAAGGCAACTTTGCCGAGGCGCGGACGATGTACGAGGATGCCTTGACTAAGGCTGCTACGATTAGTGCGGAAGATGGAGAGGCCATGTCAACGTCGATATTGTATAATCTCGCCAGGGTGTACGAGGACAGTGGGGAAAAGACGATGGCCAAAGAGGCGTATGATAAACTTCTCTCCCGGCATCCAGAATATGTTGACGGTGGGTCGCCCGATAAGGCTTCCCTATGACGCATAGTTGATAGCTTCTACAGCCAAGATCCGACAAGCACAGTTATTCACGAACCTAGGCCAGCCCGATGAGGCCCATGAACTACTGAAACAAGCCCTTGCCACACAAAACACGAACCTAAACCTCCGCGCATTCTATACATACTTCCTCCTTCAAAATAACGCGAAAGCAGCCAAAGACTTCGTCTTCGCAACTCTCAAGGATCACGAGAGGCATGACGTCTACTCGCTCTGCGCCGCTGCGTGGATTATGTACAATCAAAGCCGCGAGAGCCGAGACCCAAAGGCGGTGGAAGAACGCAAGCGGAATTTCCAACGGGCGGTTGAGGCGTATCATAAGGCCCTTCAGCTGGACCCTCTTTGTGCGGTTGCTGCTCAGGGTCTCGCAATTGCGGTAGCTGAAGATGCCTTGGGGACGTTGAGTGGAGTGCTCCCAGTGTCAGCAGCTGACGATGCTCAACGGCGGATGAAGTACGCACGAGATGCTCTTGACGTGTTCGCAAAGATTCGGGAAACTCTGAACGATGGCAGTGTCCATATTAACATGGGTCATTGCTACTACGTACGAGACGAGTTCGACCGTGCGATTGAAAGTGTGAGTTGGGGCGTCTTGGGGCTACTGATTTGTGAACTAACTAGTGGTCTCTAGTACGAGACCGCTTCAGTCAGGTTCTACAATGGTCAAAATGTGTCCGTGCTCATGTGTTTGTGTCGGTCGTGGTATGCGAAAGCTACTAAAGAACAGACACTCGCTGCTATGAACAGCGCACTCGATTATGCACAATCGGTGAGACTCCTCCGGAACACTACTTCGTAGGATGAGATATTCACGTTCCATCAGGCACTCCACGTTCAACCAAGCGACAAGGCCATCATGTACAATATTGCCATGATCCAGCAAAAAGCTGCAGAGCTGTTGTTCGGACTGAGCCCTGTCAAACGAACGCTGAAAGACCTGGAGTGGGCCATCGCTCAAGCGAACCAAGCCCAAGGGTGGGGTCCCTTGCAACATATATCCCTACCCGGCGACATGACTGACTTGTGTTTGTGTTTAGCGCCTTTGCCTCGTTGGCGGCTGATACGTCTCATTTCTTGCCGTACAACATCGAACTCGCAGACCAACGTCGAAAATACGGAGAGAGCATGCTCCGTCGCGCTGACGAGCACCTTGTCACGCAGAAAGAGTTCGAGACAGAGGCACAAGCGAGACTGGACGCTGCTCGTCAGAAGAGGCAGGAAGAGAAACAGCGGCAGGAGGCTTTGGAGGTTCGTTCTTTATATCCTTTCTTCTTGCTCTTGTTCTTGTTCTTGTTCTTGTTCTTCGGCTGCACAACTATTGCCCCAAATGACCCGATGCGCATAACTGACTTATCTGGTGTTATGTGTAGCGAGCGAAAATGCAAGAACTTCGGATACAGGCTGAAAAATTGGCTGTGGAGCGCCGGATCGCGAGGGAGCAAGCGCTCGAATGGTCCAGGGAGGTACAGCTGGAGAGCGACGAGGAGCGTGAGCGCAAGTCCAAGA
This sequence comes from Paxillus rubicundulus Ve08.2h10, assembly GCA_000827395.1. Taxonomy (NCBI): domain Eukaryota; kingdom Fungi; phylum Basidiomycota; class Agaricomycetes; order Boletales; family Paxillaceae; genus Paxillus; species Paxillus rubicundulus. Next base: position 7,104 of record KN825453.1, on the reverse strand, counting down.
GAGCGCCCAAGAAGGTCAAGACCGAGGCTGAGAGCGGAGACGAGGGCGGCGTGGCTACACCTGCCGAGCCCAAGAAGAAGCGCAAGGGCAAGCTCAAAAAAGCGAATGACCAAGGTGATGATAATGAGCAGTTGTTCAGCGACGAGGACGTGGATAGTAAACCGGCGAAGAAGGTGAGTGCGGTTTGTGTCATCTGGTAGTTCATTACTCATAGTGTTCATTCAGCGTGGAGCTAAAAAGCGGGTCGTACGAGATGACGACGATCAGGAGACAGCAGGTGGGCCTCGTAAGAAGCAATTGTGAGCTGCTAGTTATCCCGCTGGTCTGTCTTAACTCATTGATCGATTCCTTAGCAAAAGTAAAGAATATATCTTGGACACTGACGATGAGGAGAAATCTTAGCTAGTGCCGTTTCCCGTTTGTTTCTACTCATCGCTTTCGTTGCCTTTCATATATATACATGCGTTACTTTAATATATCGTATGTCGCATCGCTCCTTTGTGTTATTCAGTAGATGTGTGTGCTTTTGACTATTGATATGTTGAAATATGTGCATTGGTTGTACGGGCCTCAGGGGACTTTCTCGGTGTGTTGATGACGAAAATCTCCCTCGTGTACGTCTGAAACAAAGTATGTATATCGACAGGCATTGGCTCAACAGGTGATCACGGGTACTCAGTGGGCTATCAGTGGGGAACAGGATGGAGTATATGATACATCAGACACGACACGACATACTAGAGCTACAGCACGATTATGTGAGCATACCATAGGCAATACTCAAGTCAGCTAGATAAGAAGAACTTGTAAAGTGAAACGGAAGTGAAGTAATTAATCAACCATATTGCTAGGGAATCGTATAAAGCGAGAAGAACATGGTCAAGACAGTCAAGCGGGGTCCTCGGGTGCCAGCGTGGTGACCACAAGGGGTATCACGTCGGGATCATCTAGACCGTCTTTGGGACGGCGGTGTTGATCGGCGTTTCTGATGTTGAGAATCATTCGAGACACCTTGCAGGGATGACTCAGAATGAGCCACGATAATAAAGGCATTCACGATGCACTCACGCAATACGAATATATCGGGACGAGCAGCCTGGTATTCACGGACGAGCGAATCAAGGGAAAGCCTGAGGGAAAAGAGTAGAAAGAGAAACTTACGACATGGGCAAGGCCGCAAGCTCATTACTCACGACCAGCAGCATGACAGTAGAAACCAGAAGGATAGCTGAAGGTTCATCATCAGCGGACGCCACCCTCGTGTTAATCGTGTGGCCTCACCGAAGTTGCTGTCGCCGGCTTTGGGTGAGTAAATCCGCGGACAAGTGACAATTGCTTACAGGAAATAGAATACTACGTTGTCACGGAAGATCACCTTGAACATGGCTTGCATTCCTTTCAGCTCGTTGGGGGATATATTTTTGTCGTGGAAGGCCTCTTTCACAGTCATGGCAAATAGTATCGCTACTGAAGGCATCAGAAAAGGCAGCAGACATGTATTGTGTGGACGGACTGGAGACAAGGAGCGCCGTCACCCTAGGATTCTTCAACATTACGACTCGATGGAACGGCACGTATGACCTTACCAGCTCGCAAGCGTGAGAGAGGGTGTAATGTTTGAACCCAATAAGCACCCTGACCACGGGACCAAGCTTGGAGGGCTCAGAACTTCAGTCGTTGTGCGTAGGGCCATGATGATGCATACTGCGAACTCCACCTGTGACAATGCGGTAATTCGGCCGTACGATATCGATATCCATGCTAAGGAAACTAACCAAGAATTCCCCTGGAAAGAGAATTCAGAAGGACCACGGGGTCGCATACAGAGAAGAGAGCTCACCGGCAACTAAACAGCCCAGTAATTTGCGATAACTGGGATTTGGGCCTCCGTTGTGAAACCGGTATAGAACCTCTAGTCGCATGGCGAGGACAACGTTGCATGCTGGCGTGTAAAGCACCGCTCCTGCGCTGAGACATGAAGTCGTCAGTCGACTGTACACCCATTACCGTGCCTTTCGACCTCACAGGATAATGTAATAGTAATATATCTTGCAGCTTCAACGAATCAGTGACGGCCCTTCAAGGTACTCTGCGACCAAACAGAAACCTACAACTGTATGTGTTGGGGGTTCAAACCTATACCAGAGAAGAGGGAATGTTCCACGAACCGAGATGGAAAGACCGGTGGCATTGTTGACTGGTACATCTCACATGGGACTGGGGAAATCGCGATGGGAGAGAACTTGAAAGCGTACCAGCGAACACAACCCTACGCCCAGACGATCAGGATGAATAATTAAAGGCGATGACCTCACCCACGTCAAGAAGAAAAGGCCGTAATAACGACCAAAGATGAAAAGGAACTGGATGACAATCCGCTGTATTTTCACGCGATTGGGGATACGGACGCCATTGCGGTGGTTTCGGCGATAGTTCCAAATGTAGGTTATCTGGGAAGTGTCCATATAGTGTCTCGGGATTGCAAAAGAGAAAAAGCATACCTCCTTGTCCATATTGATGGCGATGTCGTACAAGATGAATGTGAGAGCCGATACTGCAAAAGACCGTTAGTGCCATGGCCTGTACGGCGGCTGGGATACGAGAACGCCGCACTTGTGACATAGTTGCAGACGCGGATTTGTTGGACCATCGCAAGCAAGACCTGTATTTCAGGGTCAGTGGGTGTTGGGACAGACATGGTGCTTAAATGTTTGACCTGAGGTATAGGGGGCTTTAATAAGAGCGCTGGAGATCCAACATGGCACTACTGGAGGCTGGTTCCAGACACACCCAACGGTCACCAAAATTCAGTTGGCAATGGAGAATGAAAAACCTGTCCTCCTGTCGCACAACTCGTGGTGCCGATATGACTTCGAAGTCGGCTTGAATGATTGCCAGCGGCGCACAGGATCAATGAGATCTGAATCCAAGCCCTCTGAATCAGGTCTTCAGACCTCAGGCCTCGAGCTGGGGCCGAGGTTACCGCATGGTCCTTGATGTACGACCCCACGTTCCTAGAAATTCGAATCGTGTGTCCTGACCCTCCGAGTCACCCAGAGTCATAGTGGTGGTAGCTTTTCCCTTGATCACGGCCTTGAGGACTTCTCCGTTTGCCAAGTTGTGAGTTGACATTAGATTATAACGCATACTTGACGTAGCGATCACTGGCAGGACGGACAGTATACAGTTGAATTGCCCATCATGCATGAGATAATAACGCATAATGCATAGCTTTTTGAGAGAAAAAACCGACGAGGTGAGGCTCCTACCAGCCAAAATGTATGCTGTTAGTGCATAATTTTCATAATGCATTGGATTTTGGCGGTCCCAACCACATGCATTATGGGCAATTCAATTGTACCGTCTTGGCTCAATACTACTGGCAGTCGATCCGAGTCCTCTCAGACTTGTACGCAGAGCCACACAGTCACCTAGACACACGAATTAATATCTGGTACGTATAATGTACCACGTTCGCAAAAGCCACCGTAGTACAATTACTGTGCCAGCGAACTTTGGAAGCATCCGAAAGCTGCATCGACTACAGCAGTTCCTAGTACTACCGTAGACCTTAAACCCAGCCCCAGCCCCAGGCTTCGGCATTATAGGCAATCATCATATAGCCTAATCCCCAGCTGGACCAAACTAACTGCAAAAAATCTTGCGCTAGATGTTCCATCGTTTGGTCCTTGCCAACGTTCACCACCACAGGTATGTCCATCGGCAATAGATCATGACCGGCTTTGTTTGGACAACGCAGTTCGAGTCCTGGCTAACATGTTGCACTGTTGTCGCTCATTCACATTGTCACAGAAGCTCACAACGAGGGACCTCGAGGGACCCATATATCGGCCTCATCGTTTCAGACTCCAGAGGGAGACCCGCGACTGTTCAGGTCCCAGGGTTTGCCGTCCATGGTGCACCCTGGTCGACTTAGGCAAATTAGATTGGCGAAATGATCGTAGCGGCGATCCTCCGGGTCGTACGCGAGTAGGGTGGGTGTCAGTGTATCACCCCTGCGCACAATTCCAACAGACATGACACTTGCTAAAAGCTTAAGATTTCGAAGGAATCAAGTTATGTTGTTGGGTTTTTCTGGTCGGTTAAAGACCGTTGCTCGATCCTTCAGCAAACATTACACATGTGTGTCGGATTTTCATTGATATTCAAGTTGCTGGGCACGCTAGACAGAACGGAGTGCTATAAACATTGACTGATTAGTACTTGCATGGTTAGTATTATGCAGAGGTAATATGTATACTTATCCTCAGTCGACATTGAACAACGAGGCAAGGGGTAGACAAACCACATGTTGTTCAATTGGATGCACATGGTAGGCACGGGTCATGGTTTCAGAGTGGGCAATTCTGATGAGTCCCTTAACTTCACCATCATTCCTCTCAGACTTTCACGACCGACTGTCACCATATATAACCATCTAAACCCCAAGGCCTTCGCAAGTTCGAGGTGGCATCACCCGGCCCTGAAGCACGTTGATAACATTAATTGAAGCCTTCTGTTTCGAAGCCAGCGGAACTCGCAAAGCCTGGTGTCAGCCCAGGGCCATGAGCTCGAGGACTTGCGCTTCAACGTCAACGTACATGGGCGTGGGCCGAGTCGAGCAGCGAGCTTTGTAATGACAATCAGGTGAAGATGGCGCATTGATTGCCTTGCTTGCGAACCTACGGCAGCCGAACGAGGCTCACGAACTGTTGAAACAAGCCCTTGTCACACAAAACACCAATTCAAACCTCCACGCAATCCATGTCGCTTCTCTCCTTCAAAACAATGCGAAATGTTTAGAGCGCCTTGCCTCGTTGGCGGTTGATACGTCTCCCTTCTCACCGACAACATCGAACTAGGAAATCGGCGTTGGAAATGCGGAGACAACACGCACCGTCGCTCTGACAAGCACCTTATTACCCAGACTGCTCGTCAGAGGAGGCAAGAAAACTAGCGGAGGAAGCTCCGGAGGCACGTTTTTTCTTCTCTTCCCTTCTGAAGCTGCCCCAAGTTATGGTCAACCCTGTATGCGTCACGTTGTCTGTAGTGGATGAAAATGGAAGACATCCAGATACGGGTAGGGAATTTGGCCGTGGAGCGCCAGATTGTGAGCGAAGAGCATGAGCGCATGTCCGAGAGAGCACCCAAGAAGATCAAGGCTGAGGTGGACGATAATTTTTCACAGTGTTGACTCAGTGTGAAGCTAAAAAGCGGGTCATGCGAGATGACGACGGTCAGGAGGCAGCAGAGTACACCCCTGACAGTGACGAGGATGAGAGGTCTTAGTAGTTGGTGCAGCCTCTCTCATTTGTTTCGACTCACCGCTTTCGCTGTCGTTCTGCGTACACATACGCTGCTTTACTAAATTCCATGTCGTATTTGACGTGTTTTGACAATTGATATGGATATGTTCAGAATATGTTTTGATTGCACTGGCTTGAACGAACTCTCTCCATCTTGATGACGAAAAATCCCTTGTATACGTCTGAAGCAAGGCATTGACCAGGCTCCTTCCCACCACTGCTGGAGAGGTCGAGTCGGTCTGCTATGGTGTAGTGGACTGTGGTAGTGTTATTCTTAGAACGAATCACGTGCACGTACAACATTCAATCCCAACACAACCTTATTTCTCGACCTCTCCAGCAGCCAAAAATTTGTGTTCATGTTTCTGTCTTCATCAGCGTCAGGTCAGTTCAACGTGTTCAAGTTGAACCCCAGTGAAAACAGACAATTGGCTGTAGTACGAGAGAACTCGGGAGAGATTTATGTCAATTTTTATTGGTGGGTATCATCTGAGCATGGTAGCTTTTTTAGCTTGACTCAGATTGCCTCATATTGGCCACTTCTGCCCATACCAGTTGATATTTTTCATGTTGGTGTGTGTTGGCACAAATTGATCTATTGCAGGGGTACAAACTAGGCAAACAACACCAGCACAGGGGGGTGAAGATGATAATGTGATGATGTAGGGGTGATGCTAGGATGAATGGACAGTGTGAAGATAATCCAGAGAAATTGTATGGTGTTGGCAATCAGGGTAGTACAGTGATAATAAGAGTGGCAATGGTGACAATATAGGAACTCAGTCAGGAGAGAAAACAATGTGAAGGTGAGAGACAATAGAGAGGACAAACAATACAAAGGGAAGAATTGATAATACAGAGGAGAGGGTTCAGGGATGATGTGGAGGTGGTCAACAATGTATTAGAGGAGAACTTGGATGCAAAGGTGTGAGCTTGTCTCAACCAGATTCCACCACCCTTGCATCTTCTTTCCTGTCACTGGCCTTTCCTTTCCCTTTGGTCTAATAAATTGTGTGAGTTAAATAATAGATATACAATGGAAAACTGCCTTGCATTCTTTCAGGGTGCTTCCTTGTTGATCTAGGGTTGCTTTTCCTCTGCAGTAAGGGCATTCCAGTCAGCTTCATACTTGCCTAAGGTCATGAGGTGATCCCTCCCCTTCTCTGCCTTGTAGGTGGCAGCACACAGGTTCCTTAGAATTAAATCAATTATGTACTACTAGTATAGTAATATAATATGAATGGGACCTGAGGCCATTCAGTCACCTATGCCATAGTACATGGGGAGCTGATGGTGACAATTGGCCATAGGTCACAGGCCACCTAACTGTGGGCCAAGGAGGTGGTGGCACTGTGGCTATTGGGTGGGCCGAGGGACAGTGTTACCTGTGGCCTATGGGTGAGCCCAGGGATGGAGTTGGCTGTAGTGTATGGGGTAGCCAAGGGTCAATTAACTGAGAATGTAACAATTGGAATATGTAACACTGAAATGTAATGGGATGTAATGGGTGGGCCAAGGGATTGGAACCTGGGTGTGCTGAAGGAGCAGCACCAGCATGGCATGGATGGAGTGACTGAAGCAAATGTGTGTGAGTGTTAAGATCTGGGTCCTCCAGGCTGTCTGGAGTTGTTGGAGTGAGCAGAGTGGATGTCAGCTTCAACTTATATGTTGCACCCTTGTCTGAGTTCAGTCCAGTATTTACAAAGGGGCAGAGGTATGGGGTAATGGTGGAGTGGAGTAGTTAATGGGAGTTTGTGTTCAAGCCAGGAGCTTATAGGAGTGCTATTGCACTGATTGG
>KN825452.1:0-18633 GCA_000827395.1 Paxillus rubicundulus Ve08.2h10 | reverse complement strand
GCCCTTGTCCGAGTTCAGTCCGATATTTACTAAGGGCGGAGATGAGGAGCAGAGGAGCGGAGCGGAGGAGCGGAGCGGAGTAGTAAGGTGAGTTGTTGGAGGTCAGAGGTTGGAGGGTCAGAGTGACAACAAGAAGGCTAGCTTCAAGCGTCAAGCGAGGGACTTAAGCTTGGACAGAGAGGAGGAGTGATCAAAGTCGATATTCGAACTGAGGAATACAGAATACAAAAAAGGGGTTTATATACTACGGGGACAAGTAAACACGGAGGGCACTGGAGTGCCGGAGTGAAGCGGGATGTGAGTCAGAGATGTCAAAGAGATACGATTAAGTCGGGAAATGTCAGAATGTCGGGAAATGTCAGAAATCAGATTATTTGGAAGGTGGAAACATTAGATATGTCAAACGTCTGTCAAAGATGTGAATGATGAGAAATCAAGGCACAGGAACGAGAATGTTAAGGAGAAGGCAGAAATGTGGAGGAATGGAGAAGCGGAGAAACGGAGAAACGGAGGGCGGAGAAAGCGGACTTGGTCCGGAGTGGGCTCCAGAGAGGCGGAGTTGACTTGTGCGGCACGGAATATGACACTTGAGCAGTTGAGCTTGAATATTGAATATTGACTCCTAATCACTTTTGTGGTGACTGGCTATAATATCCAGGGGCAGAGAAGATAATGTAGGGTTCATCAATGGTCATGTGTTTAAGCTCTTAGAACATCCATGTATATCGATGCTCAATGGCTGAGTGAGAGAGAGAGCAGAACTGCATGAGCTACGGAGAGAATGAAGCCAGACAAAGTGTTTGGGGTTTGGGCAAAAACCCGGAGGGTTTTTCGGCCCGAAGTGCGGCCTGAACCTGGTGGGTCAAGATGAGCTGCTTCCCAAATATTAGGAGTCTGGCGACGTAGAAAGCGGAGCTTGAGACCCCAACAGTAGGAGTCAGGCTTGCTCATTACCCGCTAACTCACAGCTAGAGAGCATGGGCTGCAGCACAGGTGGCATGCAAAAGGGACCCAGGTGGTCATGGAATGCATGGCTGGCATACAAGAAGGCACAGGTGGCCATAAAATGCATGGGTGGCAAATAAAAGAGGGCTCAGGTGGCCATAGAATGCACGGGTGGTATGTAATACTAATATTAGAGTTGAGGCGCCAGCAGTGTGATGACCTGGGTGCCCTGAGTACTCAGGGTACCCACTTGAGTAACGATCAGTGAGGGGGGGTACTCAATATTTAATCTGGTGACTTGGACAGATACCATCTCACTGAGTGGCGGGTCTATGAATCAGTATTTCAAGACCTACATTATGGATTTGATGCATGAGTCTGCACGGACGGCAGATCACATGGCCAGCTCCCCCGCCAGGCTTTGTTTCACCATACAGGATGTGTATGGGGATCTGAGCCACTAGTGAGCTCACTGAGAGTCGAATGCGAGTCACACAATAGGACTCACAGGAGCATTGGATGCTCGAAGCACTTACTCAAACAATAGCATGGAATTGAATGGGATTGCCTCAAGAAGATGGTATGAGCAGGATTGCTCAGACTTCTGACAGGTCTGACAAGGCATCACACGATGTGATGAAAGAAGAAAAGTGAGTGAGTGCTCAGGTGTCTCAGAAAGGAAATTGAGCTTTGCCTGACATGGGCAAAAGCAGAGAGACGATGTGCCACATCGCTTACTCATACATGGACTACATTCTGTGTGAGCCTCGTGCCTCAGCTAACTCAGAACTCCAGATCACTGAGAGAGCATGTGTCTAATGCCAATTTATAGACTGTCCAAAACACACAAGCAAAATGATTGGGGTTGCCCATCCTTCATCAATATCCTTGGTAGCTCTGATTCCTTTGAGTTGAATGATGGCAAGTCTTCTAGTTCTACTTTACCCTGACAATCTTGATCTGGTTTTCTTTTAGGTTGACTGCAGTTGTGACAAAGTGGATTTGAGCAAACTGACTTTTGTTTGTTTAGGTATGGCTCAGGAACCTGCCTTTTTCATGAGTATGTCTACCAATCACAACTCTGCATTGCACAGCAAAAGAGTTGTCAAGCATTAATGTAAAGGGACATTGTCTTGGATGAGAGTTTGTAGTGCCCTGTTATCATTTCCATTTCAAAGCATTATGCAAGAGACTTCTGCACTTGTGAGAAAGTCTGAACACTTTCACAAGGCTGTCACACAAGTAGACCCCTGACACCTCCTGCCTGTGTGTCATCAAGGTGCATTGTTGGTGGCTTATGCCATCTCAAGAGTGCTGTTTCCCACAGCAAAAAACTCTCATGCTCAATGATTGTGATAGTGAGCACTCATTTTCTCATTGATTATTCACAGTTTCCCCCTATTTTGTTTATACAATGTAGTGTGCTGATACTTCTTTACCGAGTCATTGAGTACCTCCCTGATGAGTCAGCTTGTGCCACTACTGTGAGAAAATTCCCTCTTTTGATCAGCTCAAGATACTTGATTTTGTAGCTCCTCCCCCCTACTCTACCACATGTTCCCCCTCTGTTAAATAAATATTCATATTATCAACAGGATTTCCCCCTTTCTCTCACTTTTTTTTTCACTTTGTAACAGAGTCAATACTGCATGGATATATGATTATTCAGTGTGAAAGAAACAAATGTGTAAATAAATGAAATATGAGAGTTCGTCCTTTTGTGGCTGCATCAGTGATATTAAAGTCAAATTTTATCATTTTAATATACATTTTGATCCCAAAGACTAGGAGGCAACACAATCAAAGGTGTGCTCACTGTGGCAGGCAGCAAGCACAAAGGTTTTGTTGCTTTGGGAAACAGCACTCTTGGGATGGCACAAGCTGCCAAACAAGGCACCCCCTAGATGTGACACACAGGCAGGAAGTGTTGGGTGTCCACTTTTGTGAAGGTGTTGTGAAGGTGTTCAGACTTTTTCACAGGTGGAGTACTTCTCTTATGTAGTGCTTCTAAATGATAACAGGGCACACAACACTCCTCAGATGAGGGACCTCTACTACTATAGTACACCGTTATTTGTCACAAAGGTCCAGCTGACCTCAGAACTGAAAAAGGCTGTCACAGCCTCTTACCTACATGTGAGAAATGATTTTCATTGAACCTCCAGTGGACCTCAGACCAGTCTGATGCTGGCCAAGCATCAGAACAAACACCACATCAGCCACTTGCATGTGATCTAGGGATTGAGAAAACAGCAAAAAACAGACTCAAAAAGATGGTGGGCATGGGCTTCAAACCAACAACCTAGCTGCTCACAAGTAAATAATGGCACAATATAACCATTACACCACAGAGTTCTGAAGTATCCATGAGGTTAAGGAAATACTGTACCATTTCAACCTTAGGTTCATCAATTTGCTGAAAATCTGGACTGATCATACCCCGGTTTCTTATTGGGGCACATCTGCAAGGACTTTTTTTCTACTTTGTGACATGTGATGAACCTAAGGTCAAAATGGTACAGTATATAGAACATCATCAAGACTTGTAGAAATTTCATTATCCTGCCTCCTGCATTTATGCATTATTGTTATTCCAAGTGGATACATTATTAATATATGTTAGATAACCCATTGTCATGCCCAGGAGGGTACATTGTTATGGTAGATGTAAATTAGACTGCAATGAGCTGCATCAAAGCTATGAAGCAAGTATCCATCCACTTGGGCAAAATTATATTAATAATCTAAGTATGTGGCGCATGTACTTGTCTGGGGTTCACACAGTCTCTGTCTGACCTGAGGCTGACCTCAGGAAATTTAGCACTAACGGACATCAGCACGCTTATACGATGGACCCTTGCTCAGACCTGTTTGGGTGGTATGTATGTTTGTTTGTTTGGTATTGACCTGACGTACACTCAGCATTTGATGAAATACCTCATATCAGGGCCTCGAGCATTTTTCGGTGTAGTAGCTCATGTTGTTTTTCAAGTTCAAACTCTTTTTAGTGCGTGAGTTACTACCGCCAAGAGTGCTTCCAATTTTAATTCAAATAAATCTCCTTTCCAGTGCGCCGTTCAGACATGCGGCAGCATATAAGTGAGGCGCTTAATCACTCGTCTTCGCTGCGTGTTCCTATTCCTCAATCATGGCTGGCGACGGTGTTGAGCTGCTGTGGGTTCTCCTCAACTGTTAAAATGTCGTCTCTGATCTTTGTTTAGTTTTGGGCCAATGTTAATCGGCGTGTTCTTGAATACTACATTGTATGGTGTGGGTATTCGACCTTCCTTCGTCTTGTACTAGTTATGACAACGCAAGGCGACACAGGCAATGGTAGTGCAGGTGAGGGCTCTTATCCAGAAGGGGCGAGGTTTTTGTTGAAGATCACTGGTCGCGACAGACATTTGTCTACTTCCAAACATATAAGAAGTAGGAATTCTTGGTATGCGCTTTGTCACGGAATTGACTGACTCTTCGCTGCAGCGACTCGTGGTGGATTAAGATGTTTGTGAGTTGCTTTACCTAGGCTAGCCTACCTGGAATCTGAGTTCGCTTGGAAAAGGTATTATACCTACTCTTTTGCGAAACATTGAACACTGGCTTCGACATCGGCATGATGTACGAGCCTCTCATCATTCGTTATGGTATGTTTTTCACATCCAGCTACAAAGATACCTCATAACAGACCCGTGCAGCCACGCTACGCGCAACGACAATTGCACCTATCAGTGAGCCCCAACCACCCGTCAAAGTACTGTGAAACTATCATTTATGAGATTATCTTTCATTTAGTGCTGTCGGCTGGTGAGCAATCTTGAAAACTTTAGAATAGCAGCAACTGACGGAGAACTCCAAAGATCCTTTGTTGACGGTCAGCGCTGATCTGAAGGGATGATGATGATGATGATGATGAAACTCGTTTATTCCAAGGTATTAATCTCTTCACCCGTTCAGGCATTCATCGCATGGCGCGTGAGGGTCATGAGCGGTTCAAGACTTATACCCTCTATCGTCTGCTTTTTCGCTTTCACCGCCTTCGGTATGTTGCCGTTCTTCAGGCTCACGGTGTCTCCTGATCTCAGGTCTGTCAAAGTTGGGGGCATCGCAACCACCGTGTCTGTCACGATCATCAATGAATACGCCCGTTTTCACCAATTCAATGGTGCCGTCATCACCTGGCTGGCGTCCTCGGCTGCTGGGGACATCGTCATCACCATATCGCTCGTGTTGAGCTTGGTGAGTGTGATAACACTTGCAATAGGAAGTAGTTTCTCACTTTGTTTCAGTGGCGTCAACGTACAGGCTTCGCTGTTACAGACGACTTAATTAATAGACTTATTCGACGTCAGTTTGGTGTTCACTGGCTGACGACACTTTACTCATACTCATGCGAACAGTGACAGTTCAGACTGGTTTGATAACAGCACTTTCTGCGACAGCTGACGTAACAATATTTCTAATAGCCAAGGTAAGTGCGACCTTCCCGTAACAAGGCGCATATGTAAGCTCTTCGTTTTTAGAACACGACACTGTGAGCTTTGGATGATACATAATAGCCACGGATGCGAATGAGCTTCTGACTCCTCCCAGGAACTACATTTGGGACTTTGCCTTGTCAAAATTATACTCGAATTCGCTTCTCTCCACGCTCAACGCCCGTGGAGGGTGGAAGGCAACCGGACCATTACAAGAGAATGTCCTCTTCGGACATACCTCTAGTAGTGACAGTACAACATTCCAGGTATGACGGCACGTTGCGTGGTGTTCTGTGGAATAGTTTCTCAGATAGCGGTTCCACAGACTGACATGTTTATCAACCCACATACGCACGTGCGTGAAATTCATAAGGATAGCATTCTTGTGCAACTGATTAACATTTACTTGCCCAGACCGACACCCTCAGTATCGAGCTCCAACCTCAACGAGCATCAAACGCGGTGAGTAGCAAGGGGCCACGGATAAGGGAGCTCGGAGACGAAGAGTCTGGCATCTCAATAAGGAAGGTTGTAGAACAGTTCGACGATATCGCAACCAGCCCTAAAACACACGGTTTCCCTTCCGAGACGTAATTCCCATGCACGCTATCCTAACCCACCCCCGTGTCAAGGGCCCGTTCGGCAGCCCTCCATTTGCAAACTTCTTGTCATACTTTGCTTTACCTAGAACTCGGAATTGTCTCTGTCATTTGAGCTACATCATCATTAATGCTATCCATCTTGTCTCTACCTTGCTCAACACTCCAGATGCTCACACCACATCCGAAAAGTGCATTGCAATACTTGTAATAGTGATGATCACACAGTATTGCAGAATATATGATAGTTACTGATGAAGTACAGTGAATTCCGGAAACCTGGAGATTGCAACCTGCTCTGCTGCCAAGCAGAACCACTCAAATCTAGTGTCTGCTCAGAATCTGTCTGGAACTTGTGTGGACTGTTATTGCACTTCACCATCCTCTTATTATTATCACTCCTGAGCCTCCAGGGGTGCTCCATCATTATCTTACATTGCTTAACCCCATCTCCTTTCATGTTCCTGTCCCTACTCCCCTGTTATTATTAGCAAGTGCTTCTCTGCCTACTTTGCTACACACATATATATATACTTATTTCTCACTTTGGATCCCTCAGTTGTTCTTTACCCATCTTAGAGTGGCTAAGGTAAGTTTATTCCATACCTATTTACTACCCTTAGATAAGTAATGTATCAGGCCAGGGCTTGGTAGTAGGAAATGCAGCAAATCCTACAGTTTTATGATAGACAACATTGAAAGTAACATTTGTATACTAAGCCCCTACATCTGAGTCATCTGAAAGTTCCAAAATACAGCTTACAGCTGTTTGCGATACAGAAGGTGTGGGAGCTGTGAGAAATTTCAAGCCACAAAACATAGTCCACAATATATCTGCTATAACATAGTCAGTTTTCAACGGAATTGGATAAAACATTGATATTCAGATTCAGCACAACATTCTGCAGGGGATGAGGGTCATAAATACAAGATTCAGCTGCTTAAATATCCTGGTGAAACATAGACTTGCTGTGAGGTGTATATCTGTCTTTCTGAGCCTGTTCACTCTTGTCTCGAGGTACAAATATTGCGAGGTATGTGGGATGCAAGGCTGAATGGAACTCTCAACTTATTTTAGTGGAATGCTGCCCTGTGATGAAGAAGGACACTGTTGAGCTTGCTAGGGGCCACTGGGTATTGGTGGCTGGTAGCACCCGATTACCTCATCTGGACATCTCTGTACCAACAAGTTGTGGTGATTACATGACGACCATCAGATTCCTGTCCTGTATGCTTTCTCTTGTTTGCCTTTCCACCCACCATTTTCAAGTTCCATGCCACGAAAATGCCATGCAACAGTATGACAGCACTACTCATGAGACTTGAAGAGAAGAGTCGTTTGCCAGTCCAATGTGCTTGGCAAAGGCTCCACAGCCATTGCCATCTTGCTCAACATGCCCCTTTGAGTGGTTCAACAAGTTCTCAAGGTTCATTGTGACATAGGGGACATTGCTGTTGGCTGTACTTGACATGGACAACCACCTCTGATGTCCTCAGCTGCTATCAAAGTAAGCCCCCAGCTAGTTGGCACCACTTCCTCCAATAACTTTCAGGATTGTCAATGTCACCTCAGTTTATGCTTGGGCTCCTTGAACACTCGCCTGACCTCTACCTTGATGAGATCCAGGAGCAGCTCTACTCTTTGTATTGGGTTGATATTTCCATTGCTACAATCTGGCAGACCATGAAGCACCTTGGGATCTCATCAAAAAAAGTAAGTCGTCTTTCTAAAGGATGTAGCTCTTCTCATCATTTTGCAACTCTCCTGTGCTGCTGCAGAGTGGAGCAATGAAGCTAGGTGAGCGTATACCATGGTGATTGGTAATGAGCCACCTGACCAGATTGTTTGTGTCAATGAGAGTGCCATGAACATTTTGACAACATTCTGGATGAATGGGTGGAGCTATGGTGGCTTGTGTGCTCATAAACGCTGTAACTTTGTATGCAGCATGAGGCAAGGTGCAAATTTTTATTTGATTGGATCTGACTTGAACACCTTTCACAGATACTCAATACTTCTTGCAATCATGCTGAATGGCATTATATATAGCCACATCAAGGTCAGCAGCTACAATGGGGACCAGTTCATCAAGTACCTTGAAGGTCTTCTCACAATCATGAATCCCTATCCTGCACCCAATAGTGTTCTCATTCTCAACAACTGTCAAATACATCATGTTGCTGGTGTTGAGGAACACTGTGCTGAGCAGTACATTTCATTTTTTCAACATACTCATAAGCTTACCACCTCCCTTATAGTGGAGTGAAGCTCATTTATCTTCCGCCATATTCACCCAACCTCAATCCCATTGAAGAGTGCTTTTCATTCATCAAGGCATACATATGTCATCACAGGCATGAGTTTCATAACATTGTAGAGAGTCAAGATTGAGCTGCCCCATTTTTGTTCTTGTACACTGCACTTGACAAGGTAACATCCACTGTGGCTTGTGGTTTCATAATTTGGGCTATTTATGATATGATGTAGTAGTACTTGTTGCCTTACTCCCTATGTGCCTGCTTCTTATGATCTAGCCTTTTCACCTCGTCTTTCACTTCCTTCAGCAGAAACCTTGCATTTCCAAGGGACATCCCAAATTCCATTGAAGTAAGCCTTTCCTCTGTAAAGCTGACCAGTTCATCAATGTTGTAGAAATCCATGCCCTCAAATCTGTCTGTGTATGTTGGAAGCCTGCAGCAAGGGTGCTCTATATCAAGCTTTGCAAGAAACTCACTGATTGATGGATATTGAGATCTATCATAGTTGGATGGGTCACTGGAAAGAACATGTAAATTTTCTTGCTACTTTGGAGTTGGAGGAGGGTGCTGATAGTTTGGGGGCATCATCCAAGGACCAGGCCATCCTCCATAGCCACAAGGTGGCAGTGTAAAGGTTTATGGATGGACAATGGTGGTTGGAGTGTTTGGAGCACTTGTGGAGTCATCAACAGGTAACTTTGCAGCATGATAACCCAGGAAGAGGTCACATTTTTGGGGGGTTTTCAAAGTAACACCATGAGTCTCTGTTGCCTGTCGAGGATTGAGCGCTTGAGCTATTGGTGGGACTGTGTGCAAGTGGGCACTACATACAAAGGCCACTGACCACCCTCACCATTGCTGAAAGGTCAAGTAGAGCAACCTTCTTGCCTTTCATAGGTTTTTTCTTACACATGGCCTGAAGAGAGCTCATGTACTATGGGCATAGTCAGCATCTCCGATGCCCTAGATTTCACAACAAAGCTTGCCTGCTCAGCCATGATAATATTCACTGGGACAGTACCATTTTTTTTAATTTTCTGCAGCATTCACCTCTTTGAGGTAGCCTTTCCAATCCTCTGCTGAGCCAACATTGATCACATCTGATTTTTGAGTGGCAGTGGATAGCTTGTATGACAGCAGTGGATTTTGTGCCAGTGTGACAGCCTATGACCTCATGTATAGTCTGAAGGACTTGCTGAAATGGTGTCTGCTGTAATATAGACACCCACTGAGTGCTGTCACTTGCAGCTTGTGGAACAAGTAAGATAATTTATGCTGTAATATTAGCATAGCAGCAGAAGTGCAGCCTGTTTTTGACTGACTCTTCTCTTTGTCTTCATCAGATTCAACTGGAGCAGCCTTATGCTTCTTCTGTTGTTTCTTCTGAATAGGTGTCAGAGCAGGGGATTCACTGGGATGCAAATCCTCATTCTTGTCTTCACCATTCAAGTTTTTTTGCAGTGTAGTTGAACCTGAGGTAATACCAGTGGTGGTTGACTCAGATATCCCAGGAGACTTGCTTGTTTCACCTCTGTTTTGAGCTTGCCTGGCAAGCTTGTGAGCACTATCTGACTTTGAGTTACCCATCACTGCAATGCTGAGTTGGAGCGTAGAACATTGAACAGTGCCAAAATATCATAAATATTATGTCAGCATGGCTATGTCAGACTTGGGAGCAACCATGATAAGATCACCATTTCAATAATTATATGATGTTGTTCTTCATTGCAGGGCAGCATTCCACTAAAATAAGTTGAGAGTTCCATTCAGCCTTGCATCTCACATACCTCACAATATTTGTACCTTGAGACAAGAGTGAACAGGCTCAGAAAGACAGATATACACCTCACAGCAAGTCTATTTTTCACTGAGATCGTTGAGCGGCTGAATCTTGTATTTATAACCCTCATCCCCTGCAGAATGTTGCGCTGAATCTGAATATCAAATTCCATTGAAAACTGACTACATTATAGCAGATATATTGTAGACTATGTTTTGTGGCTTGAAATTTCTCACAGCTCCTGCACCTTCTGTACTGCAAACAGCTGTAAGTCCTCCACAGCTGAGGATTCTGTGGCAACAGTATTTTTTTCTTTCTCCATCTCAAGTTCCAGACCAGAAGATGGAGGAGGTCCATGAAACATAAGATCCTGGTTGTAAAGCATGTGAAGAACTTGGATGGCCTCAACAATATCACCTTTCAAGCAGTTGTACCACTTGGTGATGGTTAATGCAGCTGCAGAAAATGCACCCTCACTTGAAACTGATGTGGCCATGATGGAGAGATAATCCCTGGTAAGGGATGACCACACAGGATACTGTTGAGCATTGATCTAAAATTATGTTAGCAGTACTCTGAAGTTGAATAGAACACAAATACTCACCCCCCACCACTGAATGATAGTTAATCCATCAGGAAGAGAGGTAGTGGAGTAAAGATAGAGGTTGAACTCCTTCAACCATGGAGACTGTGGTGGATCTACATCCTGATCCCACTCCTCCAATAAATCATCCTCATCACTGGAAAGCTCCTGTAGAAGTTGTGAAAGCTTTCCCTTCCTTCTTTTGGGTAATGCTGGGCCACCATCTTCACCATATAACTTGATGAAGTGCTCCTTGAACTGTGTACATGTCAGAAAGTTGTATACATTCATGCCAAGGCTTACTAGTTCCTCTGCATTTTTGAGAACCTTAGCATGTAAATATTTTCCCCAATACTTCTTGAAGTATAAGTCCTTCTGAGAAGGATCCAACACTATAGTAGTCAAATTAGAGTGATACCATGACACCACAGAAAACTTACAAATAATCAAGGTGTATGAATCTGAATCAGCAGTGTGATTATAGTACTCCACAAACTTGTCTGTAGCTGCATTTAAGCCATCTTCAAATGGCTCATACCTCCCAGAATCTGAATGTGTACTCCAAGCTTTGTGCAATGCTTCAAGAGCTGGAAGAGCATGCTGTAAAGTAGGTCCCTGATCAGAAGAACAGCTCTGTTGCATTGTCTGCATGCTATAAAGAGGCTAACAATATAAGCGACAAGATTCAAAATAACCCACAGCTAAGAGGCTTGCAAATAGCTGAACTTTCTTCCACTCATCATTAGTTAACTTGAGTTCATCTATCTTCTTTTGCTTGGCTATTGAGTCTACTTGAAGACCAAGCTCATAGACAATCATGTCCACAAACTATAAAGACTAGTAAGTTACATTCCTCATATCGAAATGCCTCACCTTTCACTTTTTCTCAGCCTGATCAATCATTACATAGGTTGATGACCAACATATAGGCATATCAAGAAGAAGCTGGGAGACTTGAGAAAGGGGGCAAGGCTCAGGCTGACAGCTCTGAATGTCCTTGAAAAGCTGCTTCCTCTGAGCTGGGGAGTTGGCCTGATTCTGATGAAGTGTTAGAGATGACAATGTAACAAGAAGATAACATTAACCTTGACAGTGATTGCCCTCACCAAGCCAATCTAATCACATAAACCATCCTCAGATGGAACCTCAAGATCAACTTTTCTTGGATGATAGAGAGGGGCCTTGCTATAGGTCGAGATCAGAGCTTGAGTGGCAAGGTGGACCACATGTGCCTGACCTAGACTCTAGTGATATACAAAGAGCATACCTAATTTGGTGCTTCTCTTCCATCCAGACTGTACCATTGTGAGTTCTGATATGATGAGAAAACTCCACTAACATAGTATCCATGTTGGAGGCATTGTCACAGGTGACATGACCAATCTATGAAAATAAAGGCCAGTGATGTACTACTACATCCCAGGTACTCACCTTGTGTGAAATCTCCAGTTTCTCACAAATCTTGAATAACACCTGCCCAAGCCTCAGACCATTGTGAGCATTTTTCATCTGCACAAAGCCAAGAACAGCAGACTGAAGCTCCCAAGACCCAGGCTCAGACTCCTCAATCCAATGTCCAGTGACTGCAAAGTAGGCATTGGCATTGCTGGCCTGCCAGGCATCACAGGTCAGACTGATATCACCAGTGACCATCTTGCTCTGAATCATGTCTCATTAGATATAAGTGATCTCGAGAACTTGAGAACAGTACATTGAGTTGCTCTTTTAGATGAGTCATCTGCTTCTTAAACAAGTCAATGATTTCACAGTGTGTTGTGTGGTGATTGGGAATAATCACCCCCCTTCGTAGCATGAGATGCAACATCAATCATTTTTTTGAAGGTCAGATGATCAACAGCTTGTATTGGCTGATACAGGATCAGTGGTTGGAGACTTAGATGGCACAATACAGCAACATGCCTGGTTGGTGCAGATTAGCCATTCCACCAAAGCCTCACAGAAGAGCTGGTATGTATATGGGATAACACATTCAGTAGGCATGACCTCCCAAACATGGTTGTTGAGTGTTCCTTGCTTTGCATTTGCAGTGGCAGCAGCAAGGCAGCACTCCTGTGCATCAGATAAAAGCATCAATACAAACTTATTTGCCTTGCACCACTGAAGGTAAGCTGCCTTGTAGATATTTCAGTGATGGAATGTCCAACAAACAATAAAAGTTTGGCATACATTATGCTTGTAAGTGAGATGACGACAGCAGATAGATGCATTAGCGATGACCTTGCATAGAGCTCCCTTCTTTCTATGAAGGGATGAGATAAGAAAGTGTGAAGCATTGCTATTGAATAACATACTTGCATAGGTCGCAGTTGCAAACACATTGAGTCTTTCCTTCTGGCCCCTTGCTTGCTCGAGGAGCACTGAAGAACGCTGCAACATCATGCATTTTGTCTTCATGTTGTCATTTCAGCTCGTCCTCAATGGATTGGATGTGGATGCCATTGAAATATCCATTGTCATCTACATTTTTATGTGGGGTGGTTGGTGGAGGTGTTGTGGCTTTGGTTTGATAGCTGGAAGTGAGCAGGGGGTTGTAAGCTAACATAAATAACATACCATCACTGTCATGGCCTCCCAGATCCATTCCAACATCTCCTTCACTCTCTAATGTGCTGCCAGGTGCCCTTGGTTGCCGGATCATGCATCTGTTTGCTGGCAAGTTGTACTCTTCATCCAGTATGTCAATACCTATAGTAGAAATTAGAATTGTCATTGTTAGCATAGAATATTTATCAAATATGAAAAATACTCACTTGATGGTGCACAAGAGAAGCCTAGCGATGCAGTGGGACTTTCAACATAGCTGATGTCAGTGAACCAGGGTATGACTTACAGATGTTACAGGCTTGATATGTAGAGGGCATGCTGGTATGGGTCTTGTCAGCATGACAGAGCCATTTCACTATGAAACCAGTCAATTAGTGTATAAGAAGGCAAAATAGAGTTGAAAAAAATACATACCCTGCTGTCTGTTACTTCTGCCATGGCTATTAACACTGTCATCATTGGCATGATCTGAACCTGATATGGAGTTAATGTCAATGGAAAGATCATGTGCACTACATTTTTTGCTGTTCTCAGTGGTGTGTCCACTTGGTCCATTGCCACTTGTTTCATTGACTGGCTTGTGGCTGCAGAGCTCTGGTGTTGCATCATTATTCACATCTGTGAGTCGAGATGACAATTTCACCATGTGATGTAACCAAAGGGGCTGTATGGGCACTTGGCTGTCACTCAACATGCTGCCAGTGTGATAAGATCCAAAGCATAGGCAATGATAATCAGTGGAAGCTTACACTGAGTAACACATGTGACGGTCACAGTGTAATATTATTTCTGAACATCATGGTGCTCGAGTGATGGTAGTCACCTGTATAGTTCCACAGAAATAGCTGACAAGCCTGGGCCTGAGGCCAGGGCTAGTACATCACTAACTACCCATAGCTAATCCTTAGTAGTCTGGGCAATTACTGCATTCTTATAGTTTTTGTCAGTTACCAAGTATTTAACTTCATTTACATTGCAATATATTGTCACTCAAGAAAGCTACCAAGTGTTGCAAGATTCTTGCCATACTTTTTGCAACACACTGCAATACTTTTACAACACTCTTGCAGCACCTGGCAGCATATTTGGTGCTTTTTAGTCATTATGTAGACATCCCTGAATGGACAGCCAACAATTTTTGGACACATTGGAGAAAGAAATATCCATATTGGATTTACACTTTGAAACCCCACATTCCTTTTGGGGACTTCACAGGACAATATAAAATATTGGCAAATATAAGACAGAAAGCACCACCAAGTAGAAAAAGTCACCTTCACAGGGAGGATGTCATGGTCTGAAAGGAAAAAAAAAAGAAGTTATGCTCTGGAGGAAAAAAAAACACTCTCACAAGGAAAATGTCACACCTAAAACAAAAGTCACACTTGGGAAAAAGTAAAAAAAGTCATGCTCCTTCTGAGGTCATGGGGGTCACCTAGTGTATCAGTGAAGATCACTGACTGCCATGCCCATTGCCTTGACTCTCTAACTTCCAGTGATACTGACCTTGTACAGTGACAAGATCACCTCCTTGAAAACCATGGTTGGGATCAACAACACATAATGTAGTCATGTTGTCACAGTCCAGAAGGCTGGCCTGCGGAGTGTATATCGAGTATTGTGCACAACACGGGTGGGCCCAGGAAGATATTCTCAAAGTGTTGTACAACACATGGCAGGCCCATATAGGTGTGATAGCAGGAGTGAGCAACATTTGAGTGGGCTTGGGAGTATGTCCTGAGAATGTTGGACAATGTTTGAGTGGGCCTGGGAATATGTTCTGAGTATGTTGGACAAAGTTCACACAGGCCTGTGGGTATATTTTGAGATCTGTGTCGCTACTGCAAATCACATGATGATGGCATAAGAGGTTCTCACGGTGACTGACTCCCACCGTGAGAATGTATGGCAACAAAAAAGTGCAGGCGGGTGTGCCAAAAGGCCCCTGTGTGCCCGAGTGACCTGTGGGTCTAACAAGGTGGAGCTTCCCACCCCCCACTCATATCTACCCAAATTTGCAACCAATCCAGCCTGGGGTAGCCACTCACTTACAGTTGTGGCCCATGACTAGAGTCAAATCCCTAGGTAGGTCATTAGATTGGTAGTTGGTACCCTAAGCATTGGCCAGATGGACTAGCAGTAGGGGCAGCAGCTGTAAGCCCCCTGATGAGAACTGTCGTGAGTTTGAAACCACTGCCTCTGCTTTCTTTTCCTGCCACTTGTCATACTGTACACGTGATCCACCACGTGGCCTGGCCCCTATCTTTGGAGAAGGGCATCCTGATGGATGACTAAGCAGATGGATGGCCTGGCATGACCTCTTGTGCACACAGATAAGGTACTGTGGCGCCTATGGCACCACAGCACATGCAAATGTTGGACAAGGTTCACATGGGCCTGGGATTATATTCTGAGAATGTGGACTACATTTGAGTGGGCCTGGGAGTATATTGTGAGAATGTCAGACAATGTTCAAGTGGGCCTGCCATTTAGGCTGTGTTGTGAGAATGTTGTCCAACGTTCACACATGCATGCCATTATGTCATGAGAGTGCTGGAGAACATTCATGCTTCTGTGGCATGGATGGCAACTCACCAACCCCCATGGACATGCCAAAATACACCTATGTGGCTGAAATAGCAGTGGAATAGTGGAGACACTCCTGCTAAGGTAGGCCTCATGTGGGTTCATCCAATGTCACATGATGTGACAACAATGTGACAGGCCCACCAACAAGTTGTCAGCCATGATGCCAATTGGTTTCAAATCCCACGATGGCATCCATCTCAACATTGAGAACCTTTGTCTCAAGACCACTGATATTGGTGTGTTGTCAAGGAACTACACACTCCTCTGTAGCAAAAAAAAAGCTAAACTAATAACTATCATGTAGGGAAATGTAAGGTACTATGTAGAAACTAATATGATTGAAAATCAAGATGAGGAGAAGTATTACTGTAGTGGGAACTCAAAGAGAGGGGATCAGGCTGACACTGACTCAGATGCTGTCATGGTGGTGTGTTGCTTTCACTTGAGCTTCATTGAACTCCCGGAGGATGCTTGGTGGTAATACACAGTGTCTGTGATAATTCTTTGCTGCCCATATTGCTTGTTTGCCATCAAGACCCTTCTGGTACACACCAACAAACTGGCAGGACCTTGCAGCACACCTCAGTGACCATCAGCAATACAGCAACAGTTTAAAAGTCAGGGTCACCCTCACTTGGGCCCAGTGAACCAGTCCTGGTCCTCTTCAACTTTCATGAGTTGTTCAGGTGCTCTGCCCACTGCCTATACAGGTGTTTCTTGAGCGGTATGATGGCTGCTGGTTTGTAGGATGTGACCGCTGACTTTTGGCAGGTGAGTTTGGCCCCACATCTCACCACCTTTAACTTGTCCCATACAGTGTAAAACTCACTACTCCTGTAAATCATCACCAAATCAAAAAAAAAAAAAAAAAAAATGAAAATTTTGGAATGCATATTCTCTAAATTTTCATTAACAGATTACACCTATAATGATGTTGTAGATTACTAGTGGATTTTCTACCATTTGTCATGCTGGAATAGGGACTAGGATGGATGATCCGGATGTCATCTGGATGTTCAACTGTGGATGCATTCAAACCCCAACATCCATGGATTGCAGTGCTGAACATCCATGGATGCAGCAGCAGTGCTAGGCACGATCCGTGGATTGTACAGCAGATGTATTAAGTAATCACAGTACAAGCAAATTATCCACGACTGTAGCAATTATAAAGCTATATACTGTTTGTTAGCTGTTGCGATGTGACTTATCTTCAATGATCTGGACTGCACATTGGATGTCAGGGAACAGCAGGGTACCATCCCAAGACCCCACAGCCATTTTGGCCTTGAATGTTTGTGACAACGTGTTGTGCTGCATAAAATTGAGCTCCCGGCGTCTGTCTGAAAATGCTCGCTGGGTGTCAGTTGATGAAGCTTGGAGAAGTTCAATAAATATCATCTAACAACAACATGAACATCACTCACCAGGTGCTGAGCAATAATCCAAGGCCATTCGAGCCACACTTGCACATTTTTCTCACAGTCCCTCCCAGAACTTGAGAAGTCCTCCTGCGGCGCTGACATTCATTTCTGGAATGACAGGCTTGTCAAGGTAAGTGTTGATGTCATCTTTGGGGTGTGCAGTGACGTCCAGCATGTGCGGGAGCCAGCGGGAAATGCACTGTAATGAGAAAACTCAGTGAATTCATAATATGTAGGAATTTGGGACTTACTGATGGCTGTGAGGCAAGGAGCAGTGTCTGCACGGTAACTACAGTTGGTGGGCAATAATTTTCAGTCCATTGGGCCACAATGAAAGTACGAAGCCTTGCGATCACCTTGAATGAGTGGCCATTTGCCCAAAACCAATGGAGTTTCTTGTCTGGGGACATCACTGGTAGATAAATAAATAAAAAATGGATGGAGGTTAACGAGAAAATAGCTGGAAAGGCGTACCTATAGAGATCTGGTATACCTTGCATTCTTCCATGACATTGTAGTACTTCTCACTCAACAAGACGCTGGCATGTGCAGCAATGCGAATGACTGAGGTGACAGTGGTATTGTTGCTGACATTGCACAAGATGTTTTTGATGGTCGTTAACATGGGCATGGCACTTGGAATCAGTGGCACCTCCACACGCGAAAATAGTTTGGTCGGATCATTGAGGAGCTACAAGTGAAGAGAGTGAGCATATATGTCAGCTATGCATGAAGAAAATACCTTACTGAGAGCACATCAGCCAATACTGTTGCAAGTGGCCATTGATCTTCTGTGAGGCGAAAAGCTTTCAGTTCAGAAACCCCAGTGAGTTGTTGAACCATGACACGAAAATATAAGTGTGCATCAAGACATGCGAGATCAGAATTCCATTGGGTGGGGACCTGCCAGTCAAGGGCCTCCTTGTCGCCTTGCAAATGGTTTTTGTTTGCGGCATGTAGCACTGCAAACTGTTCCCCAATTGTAGTCGAGCCATGGACCTTCTTTTCCTCCTTGTCCTCCAATATCTCAGCAAGTTCTGCATCATCCTGATCAGCAAAGATATCAGATTCAGTGACCTCCTTTCCAGCAAACTCAATGGTGGGAGTATTGGTTACTCCACACTTACGCTTGCTACCAGTCTGGACTTTCACACAAGGTTTCTTCTTCTTGTACTGCTTGAAAAAAAAAGATATAATAATCTACAAATTATTTGATTAGTCGAGACTTCTTGTCCACTAGCATGATATTGAAATGTGTACCTTTGCAATCAGATTTATGATGTGTGGGAAGCACCGAGTACGTGCAGCAGAGCCACCAAATGTCAGGATGAGTTTCTTCAGCTCAGATGCAGTTGTGTTGCAATTTCCTGTGTTATCCATGCAGATAGTCCAGAGCTGTAAAATACTATCAGAG
>KN825451.1:0-18617 GCA_000827395.1 Paxillus rubicundulus Ve08.2h10 | reverse complement strand
GATTGGAAAGGGAAATGGTTGTGGTTGTTGTGGATGGTGGATAGGAGCAGCTGGCTGATGAGGAGGAGGATGAGGAGGACTATCCAATTGACATTGGTTACAATCTTGCTTGCATGCTGCACACTGTGTACACTGAGGTGAGGTAGGAGGAGTTTCATTCACATTCCTAAATAATCATTTAAATTTATAATATCAACACACATACATATAAAATGTCACTCACATGATGGATGGACAGTAACTGTAGAGTAGAGAGGATTGCAATCACAATTCACGTGCAGAGCATACACTTGTTCGATAGTTGGCACTACTACCCCAGAAATCGGTGTACAACAGAGTTGAGAATAGTGCCAGCACTATCTGAGAGATGTTCAAAAAGAATGGAATGGCAACTGTAAGACAGTCCTACTGATAGAACACCAGTAGTTCTGCCTTAGCACAAATGTGCCCCACCACCCACCTCTCTGCTCTGTAGCATGGTCAGAGGTCCCAACCCAGGAGAGCTGTAATCAAGTGGTGAACAGCTGTAAGGCAGGCCAGGGAGGTAGGACTTGACTAATGAATGTCAACTCTCAAACTCCCAAAATTTGGAAGTGAGCATACAAACAAAACACGCTTCACCTTGTTCTACGGGATTCACCCAATGACCCAACACACAGTACTGGGGCATGCAAAAAGGGAATGCAAGCTCCCAAGAGAATAGCTACAAAGAAGTAGCAAGGGGAATCTAAATCTAAATTTAAAAGAAGAAAAACATATTAGTTCACTCATAAAGTTAATTTAAAAACACATTAATTCACTCACAAAATGTAATTTTACAGTAGAAATATCAATGAATAGTATATGCAACACATAAAACACTTACCTGAGAAGCCATTGCAGTGATGTTGATGGAATGGCAAGTAAATTATGTCAGCATTGGCTCGAGCATTCAAAGTATGGTATCTGTGTCGCTACTGTGAATCACATGACAATGGCATAAGAGGTTCTCACGGTGACTGACTCCTACCGTGAGAATGTATGGCAACGAAAAAGTGCAGGTGGGTGTGCCGAAAGGCCCCTGTGTGCCCGAGTGACCTGTGGGTCTAACAAGGTGGAGCTTCCCACCCCCCACTCATATCTACCCAAATTTGCAACCAATCCAGCCTGGGGTAACCACTCGCTTACAGTTGTGGCCCATGACCAGAGTCAAATCCCTAGGTAGGGCATTAGATTGGTAGTTGGTACCCTAAGCATCAGCCGGATGGTCTAGCAGTAGGGGTAGCAGCTGTAAGCCCCCTGATGAGAACTGTCACAAGTTCGAAACTGCTGCTTCCGCTTTCTTTTCCTGCCCCTTGTCATACTGTACACGTGATCCACCACATGGCCCAGCCCCTATCTTTGGAGAAGGGCATCCCGACAGATGACTAAGCAGGTGGACAGCCCGGCATGACCTCTTGTGCACACAGATAAGGTACTGTGGCACCTACGGCCCCACAGCATGTGCAAGACTTACCCACCGGGATCAGGAGATTGCCAAATTAGGCTATTAGAAGTGTAGTAGCCTGTAAATTCATTCTTATCCACCAAAAAAAGCGGACAAAGGCAATAAAAACTCGCCTGGAAGTGTGGAAGGGAAGGTCTTGTGGTGGAAATGGGAAGGGAGATGTCGAGCAGCTTGAGGATTGAGCTCAAGGTTGAGCCTTGAGGAGGAGGCGAGCGTGTGGCTGCGCAATCAATCACGTGACGACTTTGAATGTCCAGCCAATGAGATTTAAGAATGGTGTTGTGTCAGCGTTCACACGGTCTCAGCCAATGGGATTATCGACCGTCCTGTTTTCTTATGTTTAATGTATGTTAAAATATGCTTCCGAAAATATCCAGTCGACCAACCAAACGATCATGTAGAGATGAAGAGTACCTCGTGCCACAGTTCCTATATAAGCGTCGACGGTGCCAAATATGTGCACCACGCTAGCGAGGAAGTGCAGACGTGGATCGTTGACTGCATAGGCCAGATCTTGTGTCAAAAACATGAACTATTTTTTTTCTGCATATGGATCTTTGGCTATGCGCAATGAACGTGTACTCGAATCCGGACTCGCAGGATTATCGAAATGATCAAGATCAATCTCTGCTCCGGTGAGCCCTGCGCACGGTGGACCTAATGCGGGCACAACAAAGTGTGAATCACTGGAGGCCGTCGTTGTTGAGATATTGCTACGAACGACGCTCAGGAGCAATGAGGTAGCAGTTTTATGGATTTCTTTGCACGGCCAAGTCAACTGAAGAAACGGTGAAATTCAAGAGTGAAAATTGAAAATACGCAATCGAAAGGGAAATCGAAAGCGAACTTGAAAGTGCGTTGAAAACACAATTGAACGCGATCGTCGTGTCCAAAAATGTTCGAGACGGAAAGCGTACTGGGCAGTGGGGAAGCGTTGCAGTTTTGTTCGCTCCTGCCCCTTACAGTATACTCACGGCACACAACACAACATCGTCATGTCTCGACGGCCGACATGATTCTCAGGTCTGACTTGGTAGGTTTTTGCTGTTGGCTGCTTGAGGATAATTGTGGAACAGGGAGAGAACTTATCAGAATTGCCAATGGTCCCGTCATACCTCGGCCGCAGGCGGCTATGCACGGTCAGCTGCTCGTATAAAGGCCAAGGGGACCCCCCAATATTAATCTAACGCGCTCTTTCTCGTCTCTTGTGGTCTTCCATAATGACTACTCAGAAAAGTATAGATGTCTATGTCGACCTTGCATTGGATCATCTCTCTGATGTCACCACGGCGTTAGATGCTATGTGTAGGTGGCCATTTCACGTTATGCCGCCCTGCTGATAACCACCACTGGCCCATCAGCGAGGTCACACCGTTACACCACCGGCGCTTCGTTGATCGTGCTCAGCATGTTCACCGTCATCATCATCGGCCCTTGGAAAGTCCACACCATACCCTCCAGAGCACTAGATAAGTCCTTGCAGTACCTCCGAGGATTCAGGCGACGAGGTGCAGAGCATGGTATGTATGTATACCCCGCTGCGACAAACCCACGTATCTCATCCACGCACGCATGGACATAGAATTATTCGATCAGTCCAGACATGACAACGGTGGATACGTCCTGCTTGGTTCACGGTGTGCGTACTTGCAGGCATATGGCATCGAGGACGATGAGGGCGATACTTTGTTTGCTAGTCTTGTCTCTTGGTTGACGGAACTTGTTTGCTAAGCCCCATTGTAATAACGTGCCATTATGATACCATCGCAATCACGTTCTTGGACCCGAATCAAGTCTTTGGAATCACTTCAGAAGTTGTAGGTAAGAAGGGAGTGCAGATAACAGGACCCTCCGGCAAAACCTGGACGCTGGCTGTGAATGTGAGCGATAGAGGCTCGAATTTTCTCGTTGGATAATGTCAGAATTTGAAGCAGTATCGGGAGTCAAGGCCGAAACCAAATACGTACAAAGAACGTCGACCAGCTGTCCTATTCCGTGCGCATTATCGTTTTAGAAACCTCTTCCCAAGAACCAGGAATACGAATAGATACATGCTAATGTGGAAGAGATATGGATAAGTGGCGCGGACGCGGCTGTCAGACAATGACCCTGGTGCGGGGCAAGTGAAGGGTGTAAACGGAGGAAAGAGAAGCCCAACCCTTAAAATGAATGATCGACTCGTACGACCCACGTCCAATAACGACGACTTTTCTTGCACTAGCAAGCGCATCTGCACGGACGGAGAATAGTCGTTTGACAGGGTCTTGGAGTATAGAGAGCGAGTGTAGTATTCGAGCCAAAGAGGCTTGTATGCATTGAGGATTGACATCGAGTCGCTTACCTGGCAAATTTACAAGTTATACGAGGAGCGGGTGACTACTGGCACATCAACTCGGTGTCCACAAAGACTTACACCACAAAATAAATGCGCTACATGGCGGTAATCGTGAATGACAGTACCGAGCGACCATGGAGAGGGATTTTTCGGACCTGTTAACACGACAAGAACAGGATTTCTGATTTCTCCGCAGTTCGGAGAAACGAGGCGTCGTTCGACGTCTGGAGGGGCGTGTTACATGACTCCCAGGTCATACTGTGCTCTTAGACTTGGCGAGTATTCATCGCTGACTACTTGATGGTGGTTGTGAAGCAGGAAGAGAAGATGAACGCATTGGATCATATGTTGTCGTATTCCGACTCTGAGTAGACTAGTAACTAGTGTGGTAACCCCCCTGCCTCATTGACAGGGGGTCTACCAAACAAGTCAGGTTGTATAAGATGCGAGGATCCCAAAAATTTTAAATCTCACACCCGTTCTCTCCTGTGCTCTTCCATTATGACTACTCAGCAAAGTATCTACCTTGTATTGAATCACCTCTATAACGTCGTTGCGGCGTTAGGTGCTTTCTGTAGGTGGTCATTTCACTCTATGCCACCCAGCTCACAGGTGCACCAGCGAGGTCACACCCCTACACCACTGTCGTTTCGTTGATCGTGCTCGGCGCTTTCCCCGCAATCATCATCAGCCCTCTGAAGCTCCTCGCCCTACCCTTCAAAGCACTGGGCAAGTTCGTGCTGTATCACTTGGGGTTCAGGCCAGGAGGTGTAGAACGCGGTATGTGTACCCTGTTGCGACAAAACCATACACGTGACTCACCCACACATCCATGCACAAAGATTCGTTCGCTTCTCACTACCAGTCCATAAATTATGGCGGGTACATCCCAGCGAATTCCCCGTTTGCACACCTCCAGTCATATGGCACCGAGGACGATGAGGAGGCTGGTTCATGGTTCGCTAGCATTGTCTCTTGGTCTTCGTTTGCAGGTGCTGGGTATGTACTTGGCAGAGCTTGGGGTTGGTGGAACTAGATGTACGATATCGACGTGCCCTTGCACATATGGCCGTCAACCAACTTATCGGAGTTTGAAAAGGACTCGACTTATTTGGCAAAAGCCGTGCCCCATCCGTACACCGAAAAACGCTTGAGGCCCAGGCTCCTTCACACCGCCGCTGTTCGTGTGAGGGGCGATGTACGAGGGAGTGTAGTCTCGTTTCCCGACGTGATATGTGGGCACGCTGCATGCGCGATAGTAAGTGAACACAGCTACATCGGACTTTGGAGTCGGAGGCAAAATTCTGGTTAAGTTCTGTCAGGTTTTCGTGCCCTATAACGTCTGGTGCACTTCGTATAGTAGGGGGTAGATCGACCAAGTGACGGGGTAGAAAACCTAAGTTAAAGTATGTTGAAGTCACGTCGCGTCACTCATCGCAGTCTGCTTCTTTCCTCACGAAATCAATGGCCCCTGTTCAATCTCGCATTGAGAGTCATCAGAGAACCAAGGAATGTTCTGCCAGAATCCTCCAGACAGCATGTGAAGATGTGAAGAAGAAAACAAAATATGATTCCAAAGCTACACAGGACATAATCTGTAAAGAGTTTCATGCATGGTTTAATAATCATATACCTTATGACTGGCAACTTGATGTTGCAGAGGCATTGGTCCTCAGACTTGACTGCTTGGTCATAGCAGGAACAGGAGCTGGCAAAACAATGCCCTTTATCATGCCTCTGTTTGCCGAACCAAGCAAACATGTATTGATTATATCCCTGCTCAACACTTTGGAGGAAGATCAGGCTAGACGGTTCAATGAGATGGGTTTGTGTGCAGTTGCTGTCAATGGGGAGACTTACAGTGATGCACTTCACAAGGTGAGCTGGCTCACTAACTTAGCTGACTCTGTCTCATTTAAATGCGAATGGTAGGATCTGAAGTTATGGAAGTACTGAGTCATCCTAACATCACCTGAGATGTGTCTCAAGGATGATCGTTTTCGTCAGATTCTTGGCAATCCAAGGTTCTCGTCTCACCTTGCAGCCGTTGTTATTGACAAGGCCCACTGTATCTCGCAGTGGGGGGACAGATTTCATGACGAGTACTCGAAGCTTGGCACTATCCATGCCCTCATCCCTAGTTGAGTCCCATTCCTGGTTACATCAGCGACATTACCTCCTCTTGTCCTCGCCCAAGTTTGCACAACAGTGCACATCCAAATGTCAGCTTCATATCATGTTGACATAGGAATTGACCGGCCAAACATTAGCTGGGAATATCAGCACATGAAGGGTGTAATATTGGACCTTCAATCCCTGTGCTTCCTACTTCCGAAGAGCTGTGGAGGAGAAGGGAAAGAAGGCGAGCTACCACAGGGGTTGGTGTTTGGTGACAATATCAACGAGCTAATGATGGGAATGAAATTCCTACATGACAATGCCCCTGAACATCTGCGACATCAAATCGTGTGCTATAACTCTCATCGCACAACTTGCTCAAAGTGCTTGGTATTGAGGTTATAGTGAGAAGAGCGGATAAAACTTTTGTTTATGACAGAAGCTGCAGGAATGGTGAGTTCATTGTTTGCAAAAGAGATGGTAGCTTACCAAAGGTGCGTAGGGTTGTGACATGCCCCATATCAACATTGTTGTCCAGTTTATGGTACTGAAGTCATTATCTATTTGGATGCAGCATGCCGGACGGGCAGGCAGATCTCCATCAATGCAGGCCAGTGCAATTCTGTTAGTCCAACCATCAGTCTTCCAGGAGAAGAACAAGAAAAAGAAAGACCCTGATAAACCAGGGCAAACAGAGTATGTGAAAATGGTAGATGAGCTGCTGAGGGCATGGATTGAGGCTATGGAATGTCAATGTGATGTCACAGACAGGTACTTCAACAGCAGTGTTAAGCGTAAGTATACGTACACAGTTCATTCAATTTGGTATTTGCATGCTTCACCATTAGCCAGCTCCCACAGGTGTTTGTTGTGACAATTGCCTTGCACACCTTTCACTGCCACGTCCAGTCACCCCACCCAACCGTCCAAGCTCTAGAATAAGTGCAACTGCTTCCACACCCAGCAAAACTCCACGTCAGAACGGCAAGCGTCCCATGCTGGCAGGGATGTCCAGCACTCATCACGAAGATGGGCCCAATCTGTTGAACTTGAAGGGACCTGCAACTCGCCACAATGAGAAGCTCAAAGGCACTAAAACTCTACTCACTCAGTGGTGATATGATGCATGGAAGGTACATTGCTCAAAAGCCCCATATGGGCCACAAGGCCTCCTGCCAGATGAGATCTTGAACAAGATCGCATCGAGCACATGCCTGCTGTCAGTGGAGGACCTCAGGGGCACTGGCTGGGGTCGTTGTCGCATTGACCAGCATGGAGCAGTGCTGCTTGAGGTTTTAGCAACATATGACAAGAAGTTTGATGAAGAAAGGAAGATTGAGAAGGCAGAGAGGGCAGAGATGAAGAAACGAGAGACGGCGGAAAGAAGAGCAGCACAGCAGGCAGCTGTAAAGGCTGAACGTGAACGAGCCAAGGCGTTGAAGGCGAGTCTACCCAAACCCCTTGACCATCTTGTGCTAGGAAGCCCATTGCACTAGCAAGTTCAACTGCTCAAAATATGGGACAGCTCGTTATGATTCCTCAGCCACGGCGATCTGTCCCCAACTCTTTGTTTGAGAACATACCCTCTACTCCCATTTCCTTGTCTATGATACCAATACCTCAGGCCCAACTCACACCAGCTCCACCTCATAGCCAAATACCACTCGATTATGCATCTCTTTCTGATGATCCTTACAGCAGTCTCAGAGCACAACCTCGTCTTGGACTGCAGACACCCCACACCCCACTGACACCTGCTGCACCTACCGATGCTGCTCCTGACTGCCACATGCTACATGTCCCTCCACTGACATCCACTGCCACTGCCACTGCTGCTCTCAACCATCGCACGCCAAATGTTCTCGGCTACCATACACTACACATTGCTCTGCAGACGGCACCCTGGACTACAAGTCCGCTGACACCCACAACTGCAGCTGCTTCTGCATTACATGTTTCAACTGCAAACCGTCAACATCACATTCTTGCTTCTAAGCATGGTGTTTAAGTGTAGCTATTCTACTACCCATACCTCAGTTGTAGCCCATGCATAAGATCGGTTACTCCACCAGCTTTCAATAGTTTGTTTAGTCTCCAAGTCTGCTGCTCCCTGGCTAATGAAATCCTCGGCTTTATTTTTATCAGGTGATTTAAGCTGTCGGCCCTCTTTGTACATGTGAATCCCAGACTGGACATATTGTTCCACAAGCCTGGTCACATCTGCCTCCTTACTGGGTATACCATGTCATGTCCCATGACTGGCTGAGCCAAATTCTTTCTCCATGTGGCGTTGAAGCTTGTGAAGCGTGGGGATTGCTGGGGACACTTTATGTAGATAGTCCCAAGTTGCACCTGGACCAAAAGAATGATAGGCTACCTATGATCCACAGTCAACGAGAGCTCGTCATAATGAGATCATCAACATACCTTTATGTCACAGATATTTTGCTCTTGACCCTTGTCGAAGGGTGTCCATCCATCACGTTTGGCAGAGCGGTTCATCAACCAGCAGTGCTTACACACAAAATTCCTGCATAATACTCAGAGGAATATGTTACATGGAAACCAAACAACATACCTAACTTCTTCTGGCCATTCTTGTAATAGTCCCTGTAGCAGCTCCAGAATTTCTATTGTATATTTAGAGTTGCCTCCACCTGCGAAATGAAAAAGCAGAGTTGGCAGCATGTCTTCCATCTGACCAACATTGCCAAACTTGATGGCTTCAGTAAGTTCAATATACGAGAGGACACCGGCATTCCACATTGTGAATTGCATCTGCATGTGATCATGTTCAGATTCTGGCATATTTTCCATCTTGCTGAGGGCATGACAGGAGATATATTTAGTGTAAACCTTTACAGAAAGCTCATACAGCTCTGTTGGTGACCTGTGAGTAAGTTCACCAAGTGTGCTAGCCCCAGTGGCAGCCAACCAAGGTGCTCGTAGGTGGGCCTCCCCAACATGGCACAATGCCTCATCAAGACGAGCCCAGAATGGGCCTTTTGTCTCAGGTTTCTGAAGGCCTTTACACTGCAGGACATCAAATGCCTGTTGTAGTCCTCCAATACCTGCTGATGTGCCGAGATACTGCCTGTGGAGTGAGTTTGCAAATGCCATAACGAGACGAAACCAGCCAAATGTTGGTAGCATCCAATCCATCTGGTTGTATGAGTTGATGTCCTCATGGTGATGTCTCCATAACCCCCTCAGCCTCTCTGCTGTCAGCTGGTCCCCAAACCAAACAATGAGGTGCTCCAACCCTGTCTTCTTCAGCTGTTCTTCTGATGAAATACCAAGCTGACGAAACCATCCCAGGATGGCTTTATCATTTCTGTCATAGCTTGCCTCCTCCTGATCCTGAGTCTTGAAGATGTGCTGCTGTATGATGTGATTGGAGCCACATGGGAGCTCGTTGACAGGAGGTGGTTGCTGCAGGATATCTGCATCATGATGTTTGTAGCCCAGGAAATCATGCGAGTTGAGCAGGACACTGAGGATGTGATGAATATAGCGTGTTTCAAGTCGAGTGTTGGTCTCTTGATCTCCGTAAAGTATTTCTGAATATGAAAACTGGGTCTTGCTATGTCGGGCTTGATCTGTCAGGAAATTGCAATTTGCATTGGGTGACAACTTTGCATCTTCAGGCAGCACCCATACTGTTGCTGCATGGCCACTAATGAAGTGACTTTGATTATGGAGGTGCTGAGAGAATACTTGCATTGGTATATTGATGTTATCATGCATAATAACCCATGGAGATCCATGAATGACTTTCGACACTTCCTCCATGGCATGCTTTGATAAGTCACTGTAAGCATTGGCTGCCCACTTATGACTCATCACAATCCCCAGCATGTGCAGGGCATCAAATGCACAGGCAGAGAGACCACATGCTTTGAGATACAGTGCCCAAATCTTGCTGAGCATGTCACATCAATGAGATTGGCAGTACTGTCCTTGTGAGATCATACAGAGAATAACCTGACCATCCTGATGATGAGTAATGAGTTAGAGGGTGACAAATTATTTGACTTACCATGGTTAGATCTTTTTGTATGTTACGTTGACCTTGTGCATCACTGAATACAACCCTCTCAAATATTTTCCACAGCAATGGCACCTCACGTTTGATCAGAGAGGCAAAAGCATGGAAGTCGAAAGTTGTGAGGTGTTTTTTGGTGAGGTCTGCAGGCTTGGAGTAGAAGTGGCATGCAATAGTTTCCATGTCATTATCAATGAGTGAGCTTGTGACTCGAACTGCAAAATTTCTGAGGATGTGATGTGCCCCTGCTGGGTGATGGCCTTTATTTTGAGTGCATGGTGGCTGGTGCCAATGATCAAGGATGTTTGGCAGTTCCTCGCTAACTAGCAGAGATGTTCGAGCATAGTGGAACTTGGCTTGAGCATGACAGTCAGGATGGCCCCAGAAGAGCATGTCAAGGAAGAGGGGGAGGTCCATGCCCTCATCTTGAACAGCTGTTAAGATGTTGGTGATCTTGCCAGCAATATCTTGCCCTGCAAGTTTGCCTCTCAGTGCTCGGGTCCGGGCACGCTGTATGGGCTCTTCCTCAACAGACTCGTCTTTGAGGGACTGATCTTCTTCGTCAGACATGGAATCCATACAATATGAGAGTTCATTTGATCCCTCTTGGGCAGTGAGACAACCTGTGCAAGTGCAATCACCATCACAAGGATTGTCTTCGAGTGCTTCGAGATCAGCAAAATAATTAAAGTTGGACATAAAGAGTAGGTACTGCTACAACGACAAACATTGGCCTGGGATCGATCTACCCCCTGCTATACGAAGTACACCAGATTCCAGTGGTGTTGGTTGCAAGTGGTTTTTCTGAAAATTTTGCCTCTGACTTCAAACCCCAACACCACCTAGAATCTGGCACCGAGATTAGAGGGAGTGGGGACTTAGTGATATCTGAGAGGTAGTGTTAATTTTAGAGCACACATGATCTCCTTCCAAATTAAGAACAAATTCAAACCCAGCACAACCTTAATCCCCTCACACTCACAGCAATGGCTGCAAGAAAATGTTTGTAAACAATGTCAGCCACAGTGGCTGAAGCATCGGACAATGAAAAAAAACTCTAAGAACAAATTTAGGGTTACATTTAATAGTTGTATTTCTATGTAGTGTGCCGGGGTAGTGTCAACATCCAAGTACCATACTAAGTAAGCCGGCCCAGCATACTATAGCTACCTATGAGGCCCAAGACAAATGTAACATGTGGTATCAGCATGCCTTCCCTCAACATCATTCTTGAAGCACTGAGTTGCACTCAAATCACAGCAGCAGACTTAATAATTTCATTGCTTACATCCCATCAATACAAAGAAGATTATATTGTGGTCGACCTCATCCAGCATTCGGTGGACATCTTTGGCGCATTCCTACGACCTGCTGAGAGCTGAGATAAGTTCAAAAAATGTTCCTTACATGTGCTGAACAAAGTGTACCTGCAAGAGATCTGAACTCTGGCATCCGAAGACAGTGGTTTGCATTTTGGCGCCTCTCGTACATCCACGAAACAGCTGGAAGATTTTAGTTTCAAGGAAATGGTTGAAACAATGCAGGCACGTGGAGTCAAAGGCAGTAGGATATATCGCAGCCGCCCAAGTTCTCGATATTCTGGTTGAAATTCTCCCCATTCAGTAAGGCAATGGGCCTTGTCGATCATCACACTGATGACACATGCCATGAATAGTTGATTCTTCAGCAATCTTTCAAATTCCCCATCTGGCTTCATGATTTGCTCGGGGCTGATCGATGATCACTATGACTTTGTATTGGAGTGTGGCAATGGCCTTCATGCGGTAAGACCCATTAATTCTAAACTCGTATGTGAACCACTCACTTGAAAATTTGCAGGGGTTGCCGTCTCCGCATTGATGGGTACGGCTCGTATACCAGCCTTACTGAGTGAAGCAACATTCTGCTTGCCCAACAAGTTTAACAGCATCACCACGATTTGGACACCATTGGGTTGGAAGAGAAGGGGCATCCAGAAAGTGAGCGTCTTCCCCATTCCAGTCCCCGCGATGCAGATCACATCTTTACCACTCAGAATGGCCAATGTGGCTTTGATTTGCCAAAGACATGGGTGCACACCAAACACACATTGGGTTTGCATTCAGATATCGGATGGTGAGGGGACACACAGCTGGCACATAAGCTTAGTATGGTACTTGGATGGCGACACTACCCTGGCACACTATATAGAAATACAACTATTAAATGTAACCCTAAATTTGTTCTTAGAGTTTTTTTTCGTTGTCCAATGCTTCAGCCACTGTGGCTGATGTTGTTTACAAACATTTTCTTGCAGCTGTCGCTGTGAGTGTGAGGGGATTAAGGTTGTGTTGGGTTTGAATTTGTTCTTAATTTGGAAGGAGATCACGTGTGCTCTAAAATTAACACTACCTCTCAGATATCGCTAAGTCCTCACTCCCTCGTACATCGCCCCTAACACAAACAGCAGCAGTGTGAAGGAGCCTGCTTGAGGCCCTGATATGAGGAATTTCGTCAAATGCCAATTGTATGTCAGATCAATACCAAACAAACAAACAAACATACCACCCAAACAGGTCTGAGCAAGGGTCCATTGTGTAAGCGTGCTGATGTCCGTTAGTGGTAAATTTCCTGAGGTCAGCCTGAGGTCAGACAGAGACTGTGTGAACCCCATACAAGTGCATGTGCCACATAGTTAGATTACTAATATAATTTTGCCCAAGTGGATGGATACTTGTTCATAGCTTTTATGCAGCTCATTGCAGTCTAATTTACATTTACCATAACAATGTACCCTCCTGGGCATGACAATGGGTTATATAACATATATTGATAATGTAGATACTTGGAATAACAATGACATATGAATGGAGGAGGCAGGATGATGAAATTTCTACAAGTCTTGAGGATGCTCTATATATTTCCTTAATCTCATAGATAATTTGAAGCTCTGTGGTATAATGGTTAGATTGTGCCATTATTTACTTGTGAGCAGCTAGGTTGTTGGTTCAAATCCCTTGCCAGCCATCTTTTTGAGTCTGTTTTTTTCTATTTTCTCAATCCCTAGATCATGTGCAAGTAGCTGACGTGGTGTTTGTTCTGATGCTTGGCCAGCATCAGACTGGTCTGAGGTCCACTGGAGGTTCGACGAAAATCCTTTCTCACATGTAGGTAAGAGGTGGTCACAGCCTTTTTCGGTTCTGAGGTCAGCTGGACCTTTGTGACAAATAACAGTGTATATGTTCAGGTTGATCCTTGCAACAC
This sequence comes from Paxillus rubicundulus Ve08.2h10, assembly GCA_000827395.1. Lineage (NCBI taxonomy): Eukaryota > Fungi > Basidiomycota > Agaricomycetes > Boletales > Paxillaceae > Paxillus > Paxillus rubicundulus. Next base: position 5,390 of record KN825451.1, on the reverse strand, counting down.
ATGATTGATACCAGGCTCCTTCCCCCCACTGCTGGAGAGGCCAAGTCGGTCTGCTAGGACACAGTGGACTTGGTGAAATCTGAGTGGTGGTGTTATTTTTGGATCCCCTATATACATCATGTGCACTATCCCACAAATTCAAACACCGAATAACCTTATTTCTCGACCTCCAGCAGCAACTGGAAGATAAAAAGGGAAGATGACAGGAAAGTGTGAACAAAAGGAGAGAAACAAAGGAACAAAGGATTCAGGAATATGAAGGTTTAGAATGACAAAGGAAGTGAAATGCTATGGGGAATCACGCAAATCTGTGGATAGAGGATTTGGTGTGTGTAGGAAGGCAGGCATCATGGGGGCCAACTGGAGTGTGAGCACGCGAGTCACGTGACATGTGATAGGGGTCAGTGAAACCAGAAAAGAGTGATCTGGAAAGAGAGAGAGAAATGAAAATGAAAAGGGGAGCCTGACCTTCTGAGCATGTGAGTGGACTGAAATGTGTGGAGGCTGCGGGCTGCAAAAGAGACGCAAAAGAGCCGAAGCTGCCAACTAAAAGCAAACATGAAAATGACCATACCAGAGTGCAACTCACAACCAGACCCAGCCTGCAGCTGGGACACACACCTGGAGATGCGTGAAAAAGAAAAAGACATATGAGATGTTATTGTTCAAGAAATAAAGATGAAATTGTATGTAAACTGGAGTGAAAAGAAAATTATGTTTTGACAAAAACCACAGAATGTGGCAGTACTGATGCTACAGCCACAGCAGTGCCAAATAGTGCCAAATGCGGAAGTGCAACATAGCCACACATCGAAAATGGTAAGTGTAATGGATGTATGATAAATTACAGAGCACAGGTAGTACAACCTCAGCAGGTATATTAGAGTGACTTGGACCCATGTATAATTAATAAATAATTCCCCCCCACACAATGCCTCATTCATCTAATAGGATTGCACTCTTCAGTGACCTAGAGCATGCTACTCAAGTTCTGCCATCAGCAAAATTGGGTGCATAATTTTTTCTCTTTTGATGTCCTTTTCTTGCTCATTCTGCTTGGACAAGGAAGATAAGGAGGATGTGGAGTTCTCCTTAAATAAGCACAGTCCATCTCTGATCTATCAGTTAATATACCTATGTTTCTGCTTTTCTCATTTGCAGTGTAGGTAGTCACTTGTCGGAATGGAGCAAACTTCATATATTGAAAAAGTGGCACAAGTGGGTAAAGGAGTGAAAGCACAACATGATTAAAAAAAGAAAAAGTAGATTGATGGAAAGTCATGAACTAGGAAGCCAAAGTGAGAGGAGAAAATGTTAAATTGCATGGACTTGGACAGAGTGGAGGGAAGGTGCAACAAGTGAGACAAATAGTAGATGTTATGCATATTGAAGACAGAAACCTAATGGAGGTTCTACAAGAAACCATAAGCAATATCTAACAAAGTGGGGGATTCACTCACAGAGGTAAGCACACTCATCTAATTCCTCTGGGCCATCGTTTCCAACCTCAGTGCTAAGGGACAAGACACCTGTGCCCCACACAGTCTCACAAGCCAACTGTATGATGTTGTGAATATAGTCCTTGCCTTGGGTTGAGAGTGAATATGTGTAGCTCCTGACAGCACGGCCCCAATACTGGTCCGAGAAGAGATACGGTGTGCTTGTTTGCTTTCCGGTATACTTGTTGAGACTCTTTGGAAGTGTGATTGACAACTTGCCACCTTTGATGGATTTGAGAGATTTGTTAACATCAATGTGTCCTTTCTGGATCAAAGTGAGAGCGTGTTCAACCTGTGGGAACTCAGTTAGTGGTAAATCCAGAAACACATTGATACTTACAGCTGCTGAACTCATGCCAACTGCTCCCTGCATTCCAGAGTATGCTAACTTGTCAGTCTTGAGACTAGGCACGGCAGCATGTCCTTGGACTGCAGTGAGGTGGACAGAGCCGAGTAGGGTGATGATGAAGGTTGAACAATAAATCTTGTGCTTCTGTGGGAATTGCATGTCCTTATATAAGAAACACCGGTCTTCCAGCATTGCCGTTGTGACTTCGACCGGATCTCTGGTCTTGTCATGGGCCATGAAATCCAGGATAAGGGCAATTGCAGTTGAGCTGAAGTTGTGTGCACATACAACATTCAGTGGTGTTTGAAGAAATCTGAAAAAAGAGCCTGGAGAGTGCATGGTGGGTATGTGGTTATGGATGCAAAGGTCAACAGCATAGTGGGGGTTTGAGTGACTTCAATAAGTTATATGTTGGGGAATGGAGTGCCTGCAACTGAAATTTTCAGCACCACCCCTTCAGTTCTAATTAGCTAACCTCCAAGCTAGCCAGTGAGGGATAGAACACAGCCCAAAACATCCATTGTCTAACTATTCTCTTCTTCACTTCACAGACAAGCTTCATGCCTCCAGCATGGCACCGCTGCAACCACAATTCTCTTCAAATTCCATGTGGAAAGCTGGGATGCCAGCGCTAGTTCAAATCAAAAGCTGGTCACACCAGGCACCACCATTTTGCTCATCCAAACCTGCCCCCATCCACCCGCCACAACCATGAAACCCCACAGCCTGACCCGCCCCCACCGCATACCCCAACACCTGTCCCTGATGCAAACAAAGCAGAGCTTCAAAACCTTTTCCTCCCCCTCACTCATGAGCTCCTAGTCGCTCCCTTTCACCCAAGGGTCGAGTTGAATTTTATGGGTATGGTGATTGTCTTTATAGGAATTACCATCCAAAACTAGATGGTAAGTCTTTCATACTTCTATCTTATCTGTTACTGATGCTCTCATGTTGGAAAGGTCGTCCCTTTAATGAACTTGGGGAATTTTTAGCCCCAGGAACACCATCCCCACCATACACTGAAAGACCATTTGGGGATTGGGCTCCCTATTGCGATCGTGTTGAGTTTGAACTGGCTGAATTTTTGTTCAAGCATAATCAGATGTCAGCTAGCCAGATTGATACACTTTTAGATCTGTGGATGGCCAGACTATTGGGACATGGCAAACAACCTCCGTTTGCTAACCACCATGATCTCTACAAGGTCATTGATAGCACTCCTATTGGTAGTGTTCCTTGGAAGTCCTCTTCAGTCACCTATAACGGCGAGAAACCTGATCATGGTGTACTGCCATGGATGAACAATACATTTGAAGTATGGTATCGGGATCCACATGAGACCATCAAGAATACGCTCAGGAATGTGGACTATAAGGATGAGATGGACTATACTCTGTTTCATGAGTTTTCATTGGAGGGAGATGAGCAATGGTGGCAGGACTTCATGTCTGGGTCTTGGGCATGGAATCAGGTGGTGAGTCATTGTGTCTTTATATTTTTCAACCTATCACTAAGTTATTCCATGCAGGATGAAATTGCAAAAGATCCAGATACTCATGGCACAACATTTGTCCCTATTGTCCTGGGCTCAGACAAAACAACTGTCTCTGTTGGAACCAGTAATAATGAATACTACCTGCTTTACATCTCATTAGGAAATGTTTGAAATAATGTCTGCTGCACTCATTGGGATGCCGTCTCCATCACCACATTTTTCGCAATCCCTAAGAGTAGGTTTCCCATTCAGCACACTATATTCTTGCTAACACTTTTTCAGCAACAAAGGAGCATGCAAACAACTCATCATTCAGAAAGTTTTGCCGCCAGCTTTTCCATTTGTCACTAGCAAAAATCCTTGGCACCTTCAAACTGTGGATGACAAAACCTGAAATTGTATGGTTTTTTGGTGATGGCTACCACTGGTGCATCATATATGGACTTGGGCCTTACATTGTGGACTACAAGGAGCAAGTACTCTTATCATGTATCGTTCATGGATGGTGTCCAAAGTGTGTTAGAGCCTAGTAGAATTTACTGTATTACTGATGCCCCTGCAGATGCTTGACACCACATAATGAACTGGACATCAACTCTCTGTGCTGCTGCAAAGAGCATACTGAAACACTCCTTGAGCAAGCAACACTTCAGGAACTCTGGAGCAAGTATGGAATTGTTGGTGACCTTGTGGTGAGTTGTCCCATTTCTTCAATACACCGATGTGTCACATTAATGAAACATGAAGCCGTTCACCAACAATTTTCCATGTGCTGATATTCATGAGCTTCTGTCACTTGACATCTTACACCAATTGATCAAAGGAACCTTTAAGGACCATCTCATTGACTGGGTTGAATGTTACTTAAAACATGTTCATAGTGCAGCTGAGGCGAGTGGTATCTTGGATGATATTGACAAAAGGTGGGAGACTAGGCTGCATTTTTATGACATTTCTGAACTATTTGCACACAGAATCACTATAGTTGCACCATGTGCTGGGCTGCTGGGCTTCCCGCAAGGGTGCAGGTGCAAACAATGGACCAGTGATGACTCAAAGGCACTTATTAAGGTCAGTGCTGCATTTCAACGTTATGCAACTAACTTAATGCTCATGTAGTATTACTAGGTCTACCTACTTGCAATTGAGGGCTATGTACCGACAGATGTAGTTCAAGCCTTCTGGGCTTTCCTGGATTTTTGTTACCTGGTCTGAAGGGATGTGATTGCTGAGCATATATTCATCCAGATTCAAGATGCACTCAAACATTTCCATCACCACTGCACCATTTTCAACACCCTCAGCATTGTCCTCATGTTTTCTTTGCATTGACAGCACTTGATGGTCCACTATTTATATCTTATCCGACATTTTGGTGTGCCAAACAGTCTATGTTCTTCCATCACTGAGGCCAAACATATCAAGGCGGTCAAGGAGCCCTGGAAATGTTCAAGCTGCTTCAAAGCACTTGGACAAATGCTCTTAACAAACCAGTGGTTAGACAAGCTCTCTGCAGCATGTGTGGACTTCTGAAGACGCAGGATGCTAGATGGAACTTGCCTCTCAGAAGCAAATGGTGTGGGTCATGGTCAGTAAATTTTCTGACTCTACTGTAGTTCAGCCTAACTCAGTCAACTCTTAGATGATCTCCCCAATGGCCAAAACAAAGATGTCCAAGATGAAGTGCATCTAGAAGATAATAATGAGGACATCAAGGTGGATAATGGGCCCACATTGGTACTAGCTCATGTTGAACTGGCAAAAACACCACGTACATCTTTGAGCCCATGTAGTGCTTTGGACCATAGGATACAGCCAGCTGAGGTTGACAAAAACCCATGCCACACGGGCAAGCCAATCGTCAGCCGACCTACGACCTGTAGTCATAGTGTACGGATGGGCCGATGTGTGAGAAAATCCCGTATGATATGGGCTGGCCAAGTAGATATTTTAGTAAGGGCATTTTGAGTAATGGATGGGCTGATTGAGCTATGTCTGTGTGGAATGGATTGGCCAATATGGGGATTCTGTAGGCCTTGGGTGGGCC
>KN825450.1:0-18678 GCA_000827395.1 Paxillus rubicundulus Ve08.2h10 | reverse complement strand
CAGTTGTCTGAACCCAAGGCCAGTGGGAGAAATGCCATCACCATTGACTCTGGAGCTACGTCCCACATGGTCCCACACAGATCCTGGTTCCGGACTTACTCCCCACTGGTTCCACCTCGTCCTGTCGCTTTTGGAGACAACTCCACAACCTCCACTATCGGAATTGGAACAGTCACACTCTTCTCCACCATCTCTGGAAAGAAGTATGAAATCATCCTGACCAACGTCCTGCTCATTCTGGAATTCTGGATTTCACTGATCTCCATAAACCACCTCTCTACTGCTGGACTCTCCACCATTTTCCCAGCCAGTTCCAGCACTTGCTACATCTGGAAGGGAAGAACTCCGGTCCTCACCGGTCCTCACCAACAGGGGCTATATCACACGAACATCATTCTGGAATCCCTGAAGGAAGTGGTGCACACTGCAGTGGACATAAACCTCCTCCACTGGTGCATGGGACACATCTCCGTAGCATGGATCGAACACATGGTCAAGCGGGGACAACTCTGGGGGATTGATGTCCTCACCGGAACTCCATCCTTCTGTGAGGCCTGCGTCTTCGGAAAGATGAAGAAGCTCCCATTTAAACTCCTAGAGGAACCCCGCGCAACCTGAGCACTCCAAATAGTCCACAGGGATGTCGGAGGTCCAATAACTCCTTCATCCCGGGAAGGGTACAAATACTGGATTATCATCATAGACAACTTCTGTCGCTTTCCCTGGATCTACTTTATGAAACACAAGAATGAAGCACTCCAGATCTACAACTGCTGGAAAGTTGACGTCCAAACGCTCTTCCACACAGAGGTTGGACAAGAGAAATTCTCTGACACCTACATGGACTTCATCTGGAGTGACAGAGGGGGAGAATACATCAACCAGGCCTTCTGAGAGCAACTCCAAAAGGATGGAACTCTGCACAAGACCTCTGCTCCGTACACTCCAGAGCAGAACAGATCAGCAGAGTGAATGAACCAGACGCTGTCCCTCCTTGCAAACACCATGCTGGAGGAATCCCGACTACCCAAATCCTTCTGGGCAGATGCCATGGCCACTGCCACCTACATCACTGCACGAAGTCTGACATCTACACTTTGTGGAGAAAACCCTTATCAAACTCTATTCTGCCAATGTGTCAATCCCACCTTTTTCCACCCCTTCAGCTGCCCCGCCTATGCTCACATACCAAAGGAACAACGCGGAGGCAAATTCCGCTCCCATGGACGGAAGTGCATCATGATTGGTTACACTTATGGCCAACAAGCCTACAAGCTCCTAGATGTCAAACATCGGACAACCATCTCCAGCTGGCATGTCACATCTGATGAGACCGGAACCATCTCTGCACGTGACCTTGCCCCATAGAACGTCCCCACTGTTGAGGGACAGTGGGAGGGACTACTTCCGAGGCAATGCAAAGCAGAGCATGAGGACGCAGAGGAAGAAACCCTGGAACTTGGAACTCCGGACCTGCGTGGAACAGTGGGAGTCGACAACGCACCTCCAGATGCCCCGGAGGCACAGCGGCCACCGAGCCCTACCATCAATGACCTCACAAACCACTTTGAGCAACTCCACATGGACCTGCTGTCTGCTCCTGCTCCTGCTCCTGTCCACCCCTGACCTCCATCTCTGGAAAGGCCTGTACCAGTCCAGGTCGTCGCTGGAGTTCGGAGAAGCAATCAGCAATGCCAACAAGCTGACCGGAATTGGGACTACCAACACACTGTAAACAAGGATGCTGCACAAAGGGCTCGATGCTGTGGTGGACAATAACTGGAACCTACAGCAGAAACTCCTGAACCTCTGGACCTTCTGGAGGAAGCTCCAGAATTCCCAGGAGCCTTTATAGCATCCACTGAATCCCTTGAGGACTTCATCTTTGCAGGTGCAGCCAACTCTGAGTCTGATGCGTCCCCCCCGGGGACAATCCGTGAAGCCTATGCAGGACCTGACACATATCACTGGAAGTCTGCAGTCGAGGAAGAGCTCCTAAACCTCAACTCCAATCATGTGTATGAGACTGTCCCCATTCCGGAAGGTATCACTCTGATAACCTCCAAGCCCATCTTCCGCATCAAGTGCGACCACATCAGAAATGTCGAGCACTACAAAGTCCGCATTGTCGCACGGGGCTTCACTCAGAAGGAAGGAATTGATTACCAGGAAGTATTTGCCCCTGTAGCAAACCTAGATTACGTCTGGACCCTTATCGCCCTCGCCGCCAAACATGACTTGGAGCTCGACCAAATGGATGTCTCCACTGCTTACCTCAATGGAGAACTGGAGGAGGACCTCTACCTGCTTCCTCTGGATGGAGTCCCTATCCAGCCCAGGTACTGCTGGAAACTCCAGTGCTCCCTCTACAGACTTAAGCAAGCTGGACGGACTTGGAACAAGACACTAGACAAGAAGCTCAGAGAACTCAGATTTGCTCGCCTCGACATGGAGATGTGCCTCTATGTCTTCCAGAAGGATGGGCAAGTTTGTTTTCTGGTTGTTTATGTGGACGACCTACTCCTAGCAGCTTCCTCCAGACAGTTCATGAACTCTGTCAAAGCCAAACTCTCAGCAGCCTTCAAAATGCGCGACCTTGGAGAAGCCAAATACATCCTCAGGATTGAGATCAACCGGGACCACAAACTCCACACCATCTCCTTGTCACAGCGCCAGTATTCCCAGACCATCCTAGACCGTGTTGGAATGACCACCTGCAAACCCGTCTGGACTCCGATGGCACACAACTCCCAGCTCTCCGCTACAGATCTGGAGAACAACCAGATCCTCCCAGAGATGGTCATTGAAGGCCGGACAGTCTCCTATCTCACAGTCATTGGCTCCTTAATGTATCTCATGCTCGGAACACGCCCAGACATTGCATACGCAGTCGGAACACTCAGTCAGTTCAGCGCTGCACCACAGTAAATGCACTGGGAAGTGGCGAAATGCGTATTCCGCTACATCCAAGCCACCAAGGACATGGAACTCCACTTTGATGGCTCTGAAGTATCCATGGACATGGACTTTCAGGGGTATTCCGATGCAGGTTGGTCTCAGGACCCGGACAACTCCCACTGAGCTATCTCCTGGTCTAGCAAACAGCAGAGCATGGTTGTGCTCTCCACCACGGAGTCAGAGTACATTGGACTTAGTCTTGCCAGACAACACCTCACATGGCTTCAGAGCTTCTTTGAAGAAATTGGACACCGACAGAAGGGGCCCACCGTCCTGCACTGCGACAACCAAGCCGCCATCATCCTAAGCCGTGATCCTCAATTCCGAGCACGAACTAAGCACATCCTGCGGAAGTAACACTCGTCCAAGACGACCTCATCAGAAAAGGAGAAGCCATCATCCACTATGTTCATACAGATGACATGGTAGCAGACATCCTTACGAAGCCTCTCATTCAAGAGCAGCACTGGAAATTCGCTCACGGCATGGGACTACGAATGCACTCGAGTGGGAGTGACAGAATACAGTGAACTCCGGAACCGTAACACCGACTCTGCCCTTCTGGAACGTTGGACTTTGTACCTTTGCTCCGCCGCCAGGCGGATCTGCTTGGACTTTTAGTGTTCACTCAGAACTCGTATGGAACTCTTGTGGACCTTTATCATACTTCATAATCCTTTTCTTGTCATCGCTCCGGAGCCTCCAGGAACACTCTGTCACTTCCTTACATCACTTATTTCCATTTCCCCCTTATTCCTGTTCCTGTTCCCTTGATTCTCATTAGCAAGCGCTTCTCCGCCCACTCCGCTACATACATATACTTAGTTTTCACTTTGGATTCCTCAGTCGTTCTTTGCCCCTCTTTGGCAGCAGTTGAGTTTGGGCAATCACTGCCCTATTATAGTTTTTGTCACAGGGTCTCTTGGCGGTTTCGTCTCATCTTCCTCAATCTCATCATCATCTGGTGGTTTCACCTCGCCCATGGTCTTCTTCGACTCATTGACGTTCGTCTTGATGCGAGCTCAACGTACTGGCTCGACTCCATATGCCTCTCCCCCCTCGAGTCAAACTGCTTGGTATACGCTGCTTGGCACTTTCGTTTTGCCACCTGGGTCATGCATTTGATTCAATTGACTTGGCGCTGTTGTTGTTGTGCGGTTGTTCTGGGTAATTGGAAGATGGTGCCAGTAGAGGTGAGGCGACCGTTCTAGCAGTGTTGTCCTCAACTCGTGTCATGGGGCATTGTTATGTGTTGTCATGGGACTTTGTATGCCCAGTCTCAATCCTGGCAGCTGTCGTTGCTAGAGCTGGAGCTGCACATGTTAAATATAAAGTAGACAAAAAAAACTTATCTTGCTTTGGCTTGTGGGGCCTTGTTGTGCCATCACCTCCAGAACTGCAGTGTCACAGCTGCATTGTGTCATGATTGTGTGTTTGCCGTTGTCTCGTGGCTGCATTGTGTCATGCTCAACGTGGAGATGCATTTGATGGTGTCACACCGTTGGAACTTGTCTTGGGCTATTTTAGTAGGTTGTTGATGGAGACTCGTCGAATTCCTTAGTGGGTTGTGCATGAGTGCATTTAATAGGATGATAATGCACTCACCTTTCACACCGTCACTGTGTGTTGTGGTTGTGTGGCCATTGTTGCAGCTGTTGCATCTGTGCATAAGTTTGAGTCCGCTGTCACCTCCAGTGCCGCTGCGGTGGGGTCATGGCTGCATTGTTGCAGTGTGTTTGTCATTGTGTCATGGTCGCCTGTTGTTTGAACTGAAACTATGCAATAGAGTAAATTTAAAATAAAATAAAAAATCACCGTCATGCCCCAACTCAGAGAATGCGGGTGACATTGATGTTGAGTATGACAGTGACTCAGCGAAGGTGGGTTGTTGAGTTTGGTACAGCAGATCCAAGGTGGTAGGGGTGTGTGTGAGGAGATGCGTGTTTCTTTAGGGCAGGCGAATGGAGATTTGAGAACTGAGTGGACTTGGTGAAAATTTTTGCTATCAAGTTCTACCTAATGTCAATATATACTAGTCAACAACAATGTTAAGAAAGGCCTTGACAAAATACAGTGAACTCTGGAACCAGAACACCAACTCCGCTTTCCCGGAATGTCAGAGCCCACACCTCTGCTCCGCCGCCAGGCGGATCTGCTCGGACTTTCAGTACCCGCTCGGAATCCATGCGGAATTCATGTGGACTCTCATCATTCTCTACTTGTCATCATTCCTGAGCCTTCAGGGGTGTTCCATCACTCTTCCACATCACTTAATCCCATTTCCCCCTTGTTCCTGTTCCTGTTCCCTTCATTATCATTAGCGAGCGCTTCTCCACCTACTCTGCTACATATATATACCTAGTTTTCACTTCAGATTCCTCAGTCGTTCTTTGCCCCTCTTTGGCAGCGGCTGAGTCTGGGCAATCACTGCCCTATTATAGTTTTTGTCAGGCCTTATGGCTGATTTGGTTAATGGTGTGGTGTTAGGTTCTGGAGTTTGGGAGTTTGATTCCAGCAAAATGCATTTCTTTTACTTCATTAATTTAGTCACCTGTCACCAAGCAGTTCTCCTTGGAATAAGCAGCACATAAGTAACAAAAAAAGTAACATAAAAAGTGTGGGTTGTCCTGATGGTCTACTTGTAATGCTCAAGATACTTATGACACTTAGATACTTGTGGAAGGTGGAATAAGGTGGAATAAGTACTATAAGTAAGAATAAGCAATTGGAGAATTTGCTGATACCCTACTTACTGCGCTCGACTCGATGCATGTCTTGGCAGAAGTTGTTGGCAGTTTGCCACGTAAAATTGGTCAATTTGCGGTATTGACGTCGGCGACTTGCTAAACTTTGTGATGAGGGCCAAATGGATAGTGAATATAGCCTAGCATATTCAGCGCACTGTGAAACGAACACTGGGCCGCTGAGTGGGCTATCATGGGGAATCGATGACGATACGGCTCCTACCGAGAAAAGCAATGCGCCCTTCTACACACCCAATAAATACTTTAATACACCCTTTAACCACCTCCACGCCTTTCTTCTCACTTCTTCATACCAATATCTTCTATATCCTACTTCCAGCGCAATGGCCGTCGATAATATCCGCAACACATACCAGGCCGCTGCTCAGGACCATCTCTTCACCTTCTGGTCTAAACTCACAGACTCAGAGCGTAAATCCCTCACTCGCCAGCTCGAGAACATTGATGTGGAGCGAGTAAACCGAATCTACCAAAAGGCCGTCTCATCAGAAAACCATGCAAGTGACCTTAACCACGTCGCCGAGCCTATAGAGCCCCTCCCCGTCGGAGCCTCCCAGTCCCTAGTTAGCGATCCCACTAGAGCAAAGGAATGGTCCCAAATCGGTCTCCAGGCCGTTGCGAATGGCCAAGTCGGCGTGCTCTTGATGGCAGGTGGTCAGGGCACGAGGCTTGGCAGCTCTGCCCCTAAAGGCTGTTACGACATCGGCCTGCCATCGCACAAGTCTCTCTTCCAGTATCAGGCTGAGCGTATCGCTCGTCTCCAGACCATTGCCGAGACGCAATTCGGAAAGCCCAAGCGTTCTGTCGTTGTCCCCTGGTATGTTATGACCAGTGGTCCAACACGCCAAGAGACAGAAAATTTCTTCGCCAACAATAAGTATTTTGGACTGGATGCGAAAAACGTCATCATTTTTGAGCAAGGTCAGATATCTCCATGTTCTACATTTCTCATCCGTCCGCCAAACTCTACGTTCTAGGAACACTCCCATGTCTCACCATGGAAGGCAAGATTATGCTCGAAACTACTTCTCGCGTCGCTGTCGCCCCTGATGGCAATGGCGGTCTCTATGCTGCCACTAGGGCTCCCCTCTCTCCCTCTGACAAGTCACACACAGTCCTGTCAGACTTAGCCGCCCGCGGCGTCCATTATGTTCATGCCTACTGCGTCGACAATTGCCTCGTCAAGGTTGCCGATCCGGTCTTCCTTGGCTATTGCATCGCCAGACAAGCCGATTGCGCTGCCAAGGTTGTACCTAAAACATCACCATCAGAGTCCGTCGGTGTCGTTGCCTGTCGCGGAGACAAGTTTAGTGTTGTGGAGTACTCCGAAATCACTAAAGAACAAGCTGAGCTCCGAAGCCCCCACACCGGAGAACTTATGTTCAATGCCGGGAACATCGCCAACCACTTTTATACCACAGCTTTCCTTCAGTCGGTCGAATCTTTCGAGGACGAACTCGCATACCATATCGCACGGAAGAAGATCACTACTATCAACTTGCAGACTGGCGAGACCATAAAGCCAAGCAAACCGAATGGCATGAAGCTTGAAATGTTTGTATTCGATGTGTTCCCATATACGAAGGATTTCGCCGTTCTTGAAGTCGCCCGGAATGAGGAGTTTAGTCCGTTGAAGAATGCACCAGGCACCGGTTCAGACGACCCAGAAACCAGTCGCCAGGATTTGCTCGCCCAACATCGGCGATTCTTGGAAAACGCAGGTGCTCACTTGAACGTCGGTGTTGAAATTGAGCTCTCGCCGCTCGTCACCTACTCAGGAGAGGGGTTGGAGTGTGTCGAGGGCAAAACCTTCACCAAGTCTGGCTACGTCAAGAACATCGAGGAATTGGACACTTTACTGTAGATCAGGCATCATAAGCTCTTACACTGGTCTTTCCCTCGCATCCTGGTTCCTCACTTCCGCCACTTGTTTCATCTTAGCCCACTTGTATTCGTTGAACAATCGTACTGGGATTGTACATTTGTAGCAACAAGGCAACCCGAGGCCTGCACTCAGCCACCTGCACTATTACTATCTGACAGCCTGCCTCGTTTCTCAAGTTCTTCTCGAAGTGAGACAAATAAACGTTGCGTGCGCTCAGCGTTCGGCTATTTGTGTGTTAATTCAGACGCTATGGGTCTGGACGACAATGCTTACCTCCTTACAACAGGTGATAAGTTTGTCGATGAGCAGCGTCTGACCATTTTGCGTGTCTTCAAGCTCTTTTCGAAGACGTTGATGCTCGAAGCAGTCAGATTAAAGCAAAAGGCAGTCACAAACCATAACCTACCTCTTCATCGGCCTTGTCAGCACGGCTTTTCTCCCCGTGTGCGAGTTGCTTTTGCTCCGCGGCTCGAGCTCGAGAGAGTAGGACCTCGAGTTCTTTCGACCGAATGACACATTCGAAATGTCGTTCTCGAAGCTCGTATTGTCGAAGAACGTCTTTGAGACGTTCTCGTATGCTGTTAGCCACGTTAAGACATGCATCACTGAAGTTCTGCTAAGACATACACACTGTCGAAGATCTCTTCCAGAGACCGCCTAGCTCTGCACGGATATATTAGCACGCTATATGGAAGACAGTCGAGTAATGAAGTCTACTCCGCTGGGTCATCTGTCCAGTATTTCTTGAGTTTCTGGCGGGGGTACTCAGGTAGCTCGTCCTACAGCCAATCTAGATTATTCGTATCGAGGTTACTAACCATTTTGACTTACCGAAGCATCGAGACCAGAGCCCTCAGTGAGGTCCATCAATTCTACAGCAAGGATCTCATCCCCGTCCTCCATACCCTGGTCTTCCGGTGTCTGATCTGCGTCGAGAGTCCATCCGTTGTGAGAGAAAATGAACTGCATTGATGAATTACTTGTCGAATTCCAGGTATGAGTGCTCGCAGCGTCCGATTTCGCGGATCCGTTCAAATGAGCACTCGCAGGTGGCTTCCCGTCAACCTTTCTGCCTGCTGTCCCTTCCATTCTATCCGTCCATGCATTGAACAGGCGGGAAAGCTTGGTCTTGCGTGATATTTTGAAGAAGAGCTCGGCACGGTAACGGCAAATGACTTTGACAACAATGTCAGGCATGTCGTGGTATTTCATATCTTGCATCCTCGCTTTGTCTACTCGTTTAGCCATGTCGTTTTTCATCTGTACGATCTGTGACACATTGAGCGATGTCATAGGTGTGAGAGCGCCGTTTGTACCTCTCCTTGTGCTTCTTCCACGCATTGCGCTAGACGTTTACTGTCCTCCTGCATACTTGTCAGATATCTCGGAAGCTCTGTTCAAGCGTAATGATGCGCACTCGTAGCCGCTTGTTGTCCTAGATACCTTGTCAGCCAGATCTTCGGAGACAGGGAGTGTTTACCTTCTGTAGTTCTCGAGCCAGATTTTCCATCTTGGTCTTGGTCTGATTTGCCTTGGTCAGCTGGCCTTTGGCTTTGCGCATTGGAGTGAGCACTATGTGACGGGACCACCGGCGCTGCACAGACCTGCATCCTTATCTTTGACAAGTTTTTGCTTTTCTTTTGCATGATCCCGTTCCAACCTCTTGAGCTCCGCGAACTAGGATTGGCAGGATATGCATGAAAAATCCAGAGGTTCATAACAGACGACATACTAGTTCGATGTATTTGGCTTGCATGGCATTCTCTCCCATGCCTTTGACAGACTTGACAGCAGCCTCGGCTACGAAACGTTTAGATAGTTTGAAAGATGGGAGCAAGTCGGAACGCACTAAACTGTCGCTCTTCTTCCTCTTCGAGAACTTCCTCTTCTTCGAGGGCTGCAATCCGGCTCTTGAGACTCTCGTACATGGCGGCGGGATCCACAGGTGCATCGTTCCTCTTCTTGTGTTTCTGAGTGCCATTGATAGTTGAAGGATGTGGCGGGGGTCTGTTGGTCGTGGGTGACTGGGTGCCATGATTTGGCGGTGCGGGAGGTGCAGGAGGTGCGGGACCCGTCGGAGGTGGCTTTGCCATACGAGCAACCGGCTGGGGTTGAGAGTTGGTATGGCTGCTTGCGCCGTTCATGGGTACAGTATTTCCAGACATTGTGGTAGTGCTGGACCTGTGCTGTCGGCGAGGGATGCACGGGACGCAGAAACTGAATAGACGAATGGTTTCCAGACGTAAAGGACAAGGATACGATTTTTGTTTGCCCGAGGCGACCTGACGCCAGCAAGCAGATAGCAGTTCCGTCAGGCGTAGGTCCAATCCACAAAATGATAATTACCGTCCTTTCAAGTTGAGAAGAGGTAGAGTCTAGGAAAAGGTGTTTATGGTATTACACTAAGTAACTCTCAACTCATCCCGATCGCGAAACATACATTGAGATTTGACCCTTTTGATTCCTCACAGGCTCACAGACACACTGCAGGCTCAACCTCGGACCCTCACCGAGACACTGAGACGCGATTAATTCCGCAAATAAGGCCCCTTTCTCCTGACAAAGATGTTGGTCCATCCATCACGTATGAAATATCTTGCAGGTACTACTAGTCCAAGCGTGGCACACAAACGCAGGGCAGCTAAATTTGATCCAATTAGCGCTTCAGCCCGAAGGCAAGGCCGAGAGCTCGTACTAGTTCTGCTCAGGTATCCCTGGGGGCAAATTCTGATGAACATTTTCAAAACATAGATTGAGCATGTTTTTACAATTCCAAAATATAATGTTACCATGCTGAATTCAGGCCCCTGATTGGTTGGCTGGGCCGATAAAATATATAATAATTTTTGCGAGAATATGATTTCAAAATGATTTCTTGGGTAACATTGACGAAAAAAGGCAGGTCCCTGAGCCCGATGAGCGCTTTCGAGGTTGCATGATCATCATGTGTGTGTATTACATAACGCACTCCCCAGTGTCATGTGATGCCTGCGCGTCGCGTTGTAACTTGAAATCCAACGACACACCGTGACACAGTCTATGTCTGCAATATAGACATGAAATCTCATCCAGGTATACTATCTTCTACACCTTGTTTGTGTCTAATGGTCGCAACCAGAATCATCACTACATTCTAGAAAGAGGATGAGACTCTCATCACCTACTTTTGATGAACAGGTCGGCGACTTGAGCCAAGAAGATATCAATGCTTTTGACTTTTTGGACGCTAAACTATCTCGGGTCCCAGACTATGCCAGGCAGCTGTCAGGCTTGGGACCAAGCAAGTCCCCTCGTGTACTGGCGCAGTCCCAATCTGTGGATGACGAGGAAAACCCCTTCTATGAAACTCGCGGAGTACAGATAGCCCACACCCCAGATGCTTCAGGGAGTGGACCCATATATGCCTCGTTCATGAGAGCTTCTGCGGTCAACGAAACTGAAGATGCCTCCCTTGCGAGTGGAGCTCTGGACGATAGCAACCTACCAGATGGAACACCCCCAGAAGTTGATTACACAGCGTGGTTTAACTCTGGCTCAGCAAACACTTTGGTTGGGTTCCAGACCGCAACGACGGCAAAACAAGATGCATTACTTGGTTTCCAGAGACCGTCTATCAGTGGAGCGAAGCCCAAAGCATTCCTCATTCCATCAGCCGCGGCTCTCCGGGAAGCTGAGGAAAAGATGAAAATGTGGCAAGGAGACGAACATCCATCAATCCTACAACCTACACCCAAAGAGCCTGCTTCTTCCCTTGGCACCCAGCCGCTACTGTCACTACGACCCGCGTTCTCCACTGCGACGAAGGTATTCTCGCCTATCCAGGTACCTGAGACACCTACCCCTGCTCCAAACGTCAGATCGGCCAATGTAGAACCACCACCCACCAGCATACGCAGCTCATTTCAAAGTTTGGGTGGGAAAATGCAACTTAAACCTTTTAAACCTCCCTTGATTGCTGCAGCACCCCTCCGACCGGTAGCGACTAGGAACTTCAACTCACCTCTACCTGTACATCAGTCCTTCACCTCGGCTTCGTCCCAGGTCCCATCCATACCTTCCCCAGTCGCTCCTCTGCGCACATCCTCGGTAGCGAATCAGGTGATGTCACAGAAGCCTCTGGGCTTCACACCTAGGCATGGCAGTACTACGAGGCCAAAATTTGTGACGCCGTTCAAGGCCGGTCTTAAAGGACCGTCAACACTTGGGATCACCAAGACCACCCCGAACCCCTTCCGTCAGGACGTCGTCTCAAATCGTACATATCCACCACCGGTCTCACAGTTGCCACATCCCAGCAAGCTGAAAGATAAGCGGAGTGGGAAGATCTTTGATATTAGTATGTCTCATGTGCGGTCAACGTTTTCCTTTTGACAGTTAACCCTTTTACGCTAGCCCCTCCTCCAGGGAGACAGACACTCGCAACTTCTGGCTTATATCCACAGGCTCATAGTGCTGAAGAACTCGAGGACATGGGGATGTTCGTCTGTTTTATGCTCGAGTGGAGATACACCCTGACGACCTATATCCCAGAAATTTCAAAGAACTTGATCAAATAAATACTCGCACAGCGCTCCTTTACACATTCAGTAGCCGTTCTCGCGCCCCCACTGAACTGTCCGAGTCATCTCTGCCTCTGGGTCACACAGCTGCACTGGAAGAACTGCACAGCAAGGGCTGCTCGCTTGCCACGAAGGCATGGATCGAGAGTCACTGGCCGCTGGTGTTGTGGAAATTGGCTGGTATGGTTGCTTTAGATCCTACAAGCGAAAAGAACCCTGTTACGAGGCGATGGTGTTGGCCAGAGGTTATTCGTCAATTGATGTACAGGTCAGCAATAAGAATTGAACAACTCTAGCTTTGAAGTTGACGTGTACATCAGATACGAGCGTGACCTGAATGGTTCCTCTCGTCCGCCACTGCGGTTAATCACAACCAGAGATGCATCAGCGGAGTCACCTATGGTGCTTTGTGTCTCGGACATAATTTGGTCCAACGGTGGTTGCGATGGAGACGACATTCCTTCGCCACTTCACCCCGAACTCGAAGTTACGGACGGTTGGTACAGACTTCGTGCTCGCATCGACGCGCCTCTTGCACGAGCTGTGAAGAAGGGTAAAATAAGAATTGGTCGTAAAATTGCTGTGGCTGGTACCAAGGTGAGCGCCACGGTCGCGAGGAAAAGTTGGCTTGAATTCACACATCCGTAGCTCTTCTCGGAGCGGAAAGAAGGGTCCGAAATCCTTGAGGCCTATGATTCGAATGTGCTCTTATTGACTGGAAACTCGTCTCACATGGCACCATGGCATGGAAAACTTGGCTTTCAACGAGGGCCGTTTATCGCGACGCTGAATAGCTTAACAGCAGACGGGGGTACGGTCGCTGTCATGATGTTCGAAGTAATAAAGGTGGGGGAAATGTGTTTTCGCAGATGGCACATTTTGATTGTCGGGCAGGCATTCCCTGTTGCCTATATTGAGCTCACTAAGGAAGCGAATGGACCCAGGGGAAGACAGGGGCCGCATGATGCAAAAGAGGAATCAAAGCTTAGTACGCAGTGGAAGGTACGACAAATGCACCCCCTCTCCTGGCTTGCTGACCATTTGTAGGCAAAACGAGAGTCGCACGCATCGAAGTTATGGTCTGAATATGAGAAACGCCAGAGTATGATGGCCGACTATGCGGAACGTCTCCAGCAACGTGCAGGCTCGAAATTCAACGCGGAGCACGAAGGTAAATAGTTTATCAATTTGTGAGGACGATACGCATGAACGTTTGAACAGATGGTCCTCCTGACAAAATTTATGACATGTACGACGCCATGCAAGAGGACCCCGCTGCAGCGAAAAGCATAATATCTTCGATTAGTTGTCAAGATGCCACTTGGCTTGCCCGACACATTTTGGACAAGGCTGTTGAACGGCGGGAGAGTGTTTCAAGGGAGATTGAGCAAGAGCTTGAGGTATAAAAACTATCGAATTTCCATCAAACACTAATCTGTCGTACAGTCTATTTGCCCACCACGCAACGTCAGGGCATTCTGCGTACTTCGTGTTAAAGATGCGCACACGCAAAAACACCCCTCGAATCGGAGAGCGCAAGTGACGGTATGGGATATCCCTGCGTTGTCGGTGACTGAGGGTTGGACTAGCGCCCCCTTCGCGTCAGAACAACATTTTCTTGTAAGCAATCTACCCATCATATAACGCGATGGATTACAATACAACGATCTATCAGGTTACAAACTTGGTACCCACGCAGTCATCCGCGTGGATGGATCGTTCCTCTGGTTCAGAAGTGTATTTGAGTACAAGAAAGAATACTAAATGGACACGCACGCGCTAGTTTTATTTGTCGCAGATGGTCATTTGGTCTTGTAGGATACTGAATGTAATACAGCCCCCGACTCTTCACGCCCAGCCAAAAGTCGCAAGAGGTTGGTGGTGGCTGGTAGAGTCTAGTAGTAGTCCAAAAATGTAAGTGCTATGCTGCACAAGGTATTCGGTGCACAAGAGCAGTCAGTGGTCACACAAGTGTCATGAATGGTCAGGTGCTGAATTGATGCTCTGCTCAGCACCTACAGTGGCCTCAGTCAGAGGGAGAATAAGTCACTGATTGTGTGTAATGCACATAATGTAGTGCTTGGGTACTGTAGGATACAGATAGCTGAGGCTGACAAAAAGCCATGCCAGATGGGCCAAGGTGTGAGAAAATCCCATATGATGTGGGTCTGCCAAGTAGATATTTTAGTAAGGGTATTTTGAGTAATGGATGAGCTGATTGAGCTATGTCTGTGGGGAATGGATTGGCCAATATGGGTATTCTGTAGGCCTTGGGTGGGCCAAGGGATAGCTGTCCTGTAGGTATTGGATGGGCTGAGGAATGGGTGACCTGTAGGTGTTGAATGGCCTGAGGAATGGGTGACTCATAGGTGTTGGATGGGCCAAGGGATGGCATCAGGGAAATGGTGAAGAAAAGATAATCCATTATATGGTCATGATGCTGATGACATTGGATTATAAAGATATGACATTATAATCCAATGTCATCAGCATCATGACCATATAATGGATTATCTTTTCTTCACCATTTCCCTGATGGGGTAACCTGTAGGTGTTGGATGGGCCGAGGAATGGGTGACCCATATGTATGGGATGGGCCAAGGGATAGTTGGCCTGTAGGTATTGACATAATACAGTGAACTCTGGAACTGTAACACCCACTCTGCACTTCTGGAACATCGGAGTTCGTACCCCCACTCTGCCCCCAGGTGGATCCGCTCGGACTTTCAGCGTCCACTCAGAACTCGTACAGAATTTGTGCGGACCTTTATCATACTTCATAATCCTTTTCTTGTCATTGCTCCAGAGCTTCCAGGGACACTCCATCAATTGCTTACATCACTTATTTCCCTTTCCCCCTTGTTCCTGTTACTGTTCCCTTTATTATCATTAGTGAGCGCTTCTCCGCCCACTCCACTACATATATATACTTAGTTTTCACTTTGGATTCCTCAGTCGTTCTTTTCCCCTCTTTGGCAGCGGCTGAGTCTGGGCAATCACTGCCCTATTATAGTTTTTGTCAGGTATCTGATGGGCTGAGGGATTACTGGCCAGTAGCCATTGTATTGGCCCAGGGATGGGTGGCCTGTAGGTATCAGATGCTCTGATGGATAGCTGGCCTTGGGATGGATGGACCTGGGATGGCTGCCCTTGGAATAGACAGCCCTGGGATGAATGGCCCCAGGATATCTACCCTCAGGTTTGTCAGCACTGGGATATCTACTATTGGGTTTTTTGACATCGGGATATCTACCCTTGGGTTTGTTGGCACCAGGATATCTACTATTGGGTTTTTTGACCTCGGGATATCTACTATCAGGCTTGTTGGCACAGGGATATCTACTGTCGGGTTTGTTGGAATCAGGATATCTACCCTCAGGATATCTACTATCAGGTTTTTTGACCTTAGTGTAGGAAAGCAGTAATTCCTACAATTGCAACTGCCAATCCCCAGAAATTTCTTTGGTCTACCAGACTCACCAAAACACCACAGATCATTACATTTGTCATCCCCCACCACTCTGTCTAACTCCTTTGGAATCCACCCATATCCATGCAATGTCCACTACTTGTGCACTGTGGACCATCTGCATTTTTACAGATCCCCATGTCCATGTCCACTGGTCCTGTCCATCTTGCCAGTAAGCCTTTTATTTCTCTCCCTTTCTTTTTTTTGCATTATTTTGAGCAGGTAAAGTCTCTGAGCCGCACTATACGTACTTCCTCCGTTCTGTTGGCTTGTACCTTATGTTTGGACTTGGTTTGACACTGTTGTGGGAATCTCTGCACTATAAAATTCTGTACTTAGTCTCTGGAAATTCATCTTTTGTCACCACGGACTTGAGGTCAGATGCAGAACCTCCAAGCAGATCTGCCTGGCAGTGGAGCAGAGGTAGGAACTCTGACATTTCAGAGAGTACCCCTGAAAGTCCATGTCCATAGATACCTCAGAGCCGTCAAAGCGGAGTTCCATGTCCTTGGTGGCTTGGATGTACCGGAATACATACGTGTTTCACCACTTCCCAGTGCATTTGCTTTGGTGTGGCGCTGAACCAGCTGAGTGTTCCGACTGCATATGTGATGTCTGGGCATGTTCCAAGCATGAGATACATCAAGGAGCCAATGACTGTGAGATAGGAGACTTTCCGGCCTTTGATAACCATCTCTGGGAGGATATGATCGTTCTCCGGATCTGTGGCAGAGAGCTGGGAGTTGTGTGCCATCGGAGTCCAGACAGGTTTGCAGGTGGTCATTCCAATGTGGTCTAGGATGGTCTGGGAGTACTTTTGCTGTGACAAGGAGATGGTGCAGAGTTTGCGGTCCCAGTTGATCTCGATTCCAAGAATGTACTTGGCTTCTCCAAGGTTGTGCATTTTGAAGGCCGCCGAGAGTTTGGCTTTGACGGAGTTCATGAACTGTCTGGAGGAAGCTGCTAGGAGTAGGTCGTCCACATAAACAACCAGAAAACAAACTTGCCCATCCTTCCAGAAAACATAGAGGCACATCTCCGCATCCATGCAAGCAAATCTGAGTTCTCTGAGCTTCCTGTCTAGCGTCTTATTCCAAGTCTGCCCGGCTTGCTTTCGTCTGTAGAGGGAGCACCGGATTTTCCAGCAGTAACTGGGTTGGATAGGGACTCCATCCAGAGGAAGCAAGTAGAGGTCCTCCTCCAGTTCTCCGTTGAGGTAAGCGGTGGAGACATCCATTTGGTTGAGCTCCAAGTCATGTTTGGCAGCGAGGGCAATAAGGGTCCAGATGGAATTTAGGTTTGCTACGGGGGCAAATACTTCCTGGTAATCAATTCCTTCCTTCTGAGTGAAGCCCCACATGACAATGCAGACTTTGTAGTGCTTGACATTTCTGGTGTGGTTGCACTTGATGCAGAAGATGGGCTTGGAGGTTATTGGAGTGACACCTTCCAGAATGGGGATGGTCTTGTACACATGATTGAAGTTGAGATTTAGGAGCTCTTCCTCAACTGTGGACTTCCAGTGATCTGCGTCAGGTCCTGCATAGGCTTCCTGAATTGTCCCCGGGAGGGACGCATCAGTCTCGGAGTTGGCTGCACCTGCAAAGATAAAATCCTCAAGGGATTCTGTGGATGCTGTAAATACTCCTGGGAATTCTGGAGCTTCCTCCAGAAGGTCCGGAGGTTCAGGAGTTTCCATTGTGAGTTCTGGTTGTTGTCCACCATGGCGTTGAGCCCTTCGTGCAGCGTCCTCGTTTACTGTGCATTGGTAGTCCTGATTCCGGTCAGCTTGTTGGCATTGCCGATTGCTTCTCTGAACTCCAGTGACAATCTGGGCTGGCACAGGTCTTTCCGGAGATGGAGGGTGGGGTTGGACAGGAGCAGGAGCAGGAGCAAGTGGTGGGTCCACGTGGAGTTGCTCAAAGCGGTGTGTGAGGTTGTCAATGGTAGGACTCAGTGGGCATTGTACCTCTGGGGCATCTGGAGGTGGATGGTCAACTCCCACTGTTCCATGCAGGTCCGGAGTTCCAAGTTCTGGAGTTTCTTCCTCTGCATCCTCATGCTCCGCTTCACATTGCCTTGAAAGTAGTCCCTCCCACTGTCCCTCAACAGTGGGGACATTCCATGGGGCAAGGTCGTGTGCAGAGATGGTCCCAGTCTCATCAAAGGTGACATGCCAGCTGGAGATGATTGCCCAATGTTCAACATCCAGGAGTTTGTAGGCTTGTTAGCCACAGGTATAACTGATCATGATCCATTTCTGTCCGTGTGAGCAGAATTTTCCTCCATGTTGTTCCTTCGGTATGTGAGTGTAGGCGGGGCAACCAAAAGGGTGGAAAATGGTTGGATTGACACATTGGCGGAATAAGGTCTGATAGGGGTTTTCTCTGTGGAGTGTGGATGTTGGACTTCGTGCAGTGATGTAGGCGGCTGTGGCCATGGCATCTACCCAGAAGGACTTTGGGAGTCAGAACTCCTCCAGCATGGTATTTGCAAGTAGGGATAGTGTCTGGTTCATCTGCTCTGCTAACCCGTTCTGCTCTGGAGTGTATGGAGCAGAGGTCTCATGCAGAGTTCCATCCTTTTGGAGTTGCTCTTGGAAGGCCTTGTTGATATACTCTCCTCCTCCATCACTCCGGATGAAGTCCACATAAGCATCAGAGAAATTCTCTTTTCTGACCTCTGTGCAGGAGAGCATTTGGACCTTGACTTTCCAGTGATTGTAGATCTGGAGTGCTTCCTTTTTGTGTTTCATGAAGTATAGCCAAGGGAAGTGGCAGAAGCCCTCTGTGATGATGGTCCAGTACTTTTACCCTTCCCAGGATCAAGGAGTTATTGGACCTCTGACATCTGTGTGGACTATTTGGAGTGCTTGGGTTGTGTGGGGCTCCTCTAGGAGTTCAAATGGGAGCTTCTTCATCTTTCCAAGGATGCAGGCTCCTAGTGTTGCTGCAGCTTCAAGCTGCCATTTTTTATCTCATCCATTTCACCACAGATCTTTATGCATGTAGGGAAGGAAATGCAATTTATAGTCACACCTAC
>KN825449.1:0-18682 GCA_000827395.1 Paxillus rubicundulus Ve08.2h10 | reverse complement strand
CTCGCTAATGATAATCAGGGGAATAGGAACAGGAACAAGGGGGAGATGGAATTAAGTGATGTAGGACAGTGATGGAGCGTTCCTGGAGGCTCAGAAGTGATGATGGGTAAGGAATGATGAAATGCGATAAGAGTCCACGCAAGTTCTGCATGGGTTCCGAGCAGGTGCTGCAACTCCAAGTGGATCATCCTGGCAGCGGAGCGGAGGTACGAACTCCGACGTTCCAGAAGTGCAGAGTTGGTGTTCTGGTTCTGGAGTTCACTGTATTTTGTCATTGGTGAGATGCAGCATGTTTTTTCAAGATTGTAGTCTGGCATGACTTCATGGTATGGGTTGGCCGTCTAAAGGACTGGTGCAAGAATGAGCAGCAATGAGGAGAGACGAGGAGCCTATGAGCAGAGACTCTCAAATTGCTATGGTGCGAGGTGGAGAGAAGCAAAGAATGCTGCGCCACCTCGCTTCTCACGCGTAGACTACATTCTGTGTCCGCCTCGTGCCTCGGCAGACTCAGAAAACTAGTATTGTCTAGAGTTGGGGACTGGTGCCTCATGGAATCACTACAATGTGAACGTGTGGCTGAGGATTTCCATCGAATGCCAAATCAGGGTTTAGCGGCCTGAGGTGGCGTTCACATGATATTGACCCCCCTTGACATCAATGTGACCCTCCACAAAAATGGGGTGTACAGCCTGCGACTTGTTACCTGTAACAAACTAGAGAACGGTTGATGACTCGGGCAAAACCAGCCAAAACTATTGCAGTCACGGTCCCGCGACATGGTGCACAGCGCATAGGACTTAAATTCAGTCTAGCTGTCGAAAACCTCGTTCGGAAGGAGAACGCTAGCAAATCCGAGTCTGTAAAGTATAAACGCCGTGTACGGTACCAACACAATCATGATCCACCCGCAGGTTCTTTGACCCAAGCAATTGTGAGTCCGACCTGGCATAGCGTCAGGTAGTGCGCTGATTGCCTTTGGATGGTTTTCCATTGGTTTTTATTGTAGGAATCCGCCTCAGAATGGAATTCACTTCTCATCACTGCTCGTGCTGAAAGAGGGCCCCAATGGGACGTTGGGACTCAACAGTAAGAGTATCCATGACTATGGAACGTCTCCAAACGCTAGACCGTTTTCTAGGTTCCAAGTTGATCATGGGTCAGACTTGTACTATGATCCCACCCCGCTGCTCGAAGCCCTGAAACAGCAACGTCCCCGAGAAGACTACCACAATCAACCCCCTGCACGTCCAGGCTCAATGCAGCCTCCTGACCCGCGCTACGAGTCTCCTCGCATGACACGGAATCCTTCCGCGTCCGCAGGTCAGCAAAACTATGCCTACGGATCTCCGCGTCATCCACAGCATCAAACTGCACCATTCAACGCGATACCGCCTGGACATTTTTACGGCGATCCTCGTACAGGCGGTGGGATGGGAAGTATGTCTCCAGATGTGCGGAGACGCTCAGGGAGAGTTGGACCAGAGGAGGGGTTCATCTCGCTTCATGGACCCTAGGACAACAGATAGCACCAAAGATACCATGTATTTACTCTTTTGCATTACTCGGATACATGACCAAGATTTATGAGCGTTAAGCCCCCAGTTAATGTATGATGGGAGGGAAGTACAACAAAAAGTACATGCAAAGTTTTCTTACAACATCGCTCCCTCATCATACCCACTTGTCTGAATGATAGAAATACATGGATCCCTACCCCGTCATGGTTTCGAAATGCGGGGCCTGAGTTTCCTGTCACCTCTAACAAAGGATTCTTCGATTTCTGGGTGGCGTGGCCGCAGACGCTTACCCAGGGTAACCTCGTCAGTCCACGTTGATGAGGGATGAACCTCATCCATGTCGTCCTGGGCCTTTTCATCGCGTCTTGACCCCTCTCTGGGCTCTGCCTCATGTCCCTCCCCATTTGTTGCCTCAGTTTCGCCCTCATGTTCGCCCTCATGTTCGCCCTCATGTTCGCCCTCATGTTCACCCTCATGTTCACCCTCATGTTCACCGTCCTGCCCATCAGGATGCGGATTCCTAGCCTCTTCTGCAGCCAAAGCCAGCTCTGCTTCCGATGGTAGCCGACACTTGGCTCTGCGAGGTTCGTTCATCGCCTCCCCCGCGGACATATTTAGGAGTCGATGGCCCGGACAATCAGGGTTACAGCTATGATGCCTCTTCACCGACAGGGCATGACGCGGTAAACCAGATTTCTTGCGTGACCACAGGAAAGACCTAGACTCGTTCCGACATCGGAAGGGGTTACAGGTGTGTATACACACCTCGTAATCCGATGTAGAAGGATTATCGTTCGCATGAGAGGCTGAGTCGACGGGTGCTGATGCGGAGGTGAGCTGAGAGGGAATAGAGTACTAAGTCACAGCGCGGGAAAGCAAACAATGAAATGTGCATGTCGGCTTCACGTACGTTTTCTTGATATGAAGCAGACCCGTTGTTCTCTCCAAATGACTTCCTTGCAGGCTTATGTCGGATGGATCAATCAGTCCGCTCACATTCAATGGAAGGACGTCAATTCTTGGTGCGGCGGTTACACCAAGAATAAAGATCGCCGGGTGAAACACTTACGCGCAAAGGAATCCTGAGTACAACCATCTCGTTGCGCGTGTCAGCGTCCGGATTTGCGCGTGGCTGTGGTGCATCATCAGATGTAGTCCTGGAACTGACAGAAAATGAAGGTTACCACTTGACGTTGTGTGGAGTCCGGCTGTGCTGTAGCCTGGTTGAGCGTGGCATCAAAAGTAGCAAGTTGCTCCGGTGAAATCTGAGCCCGCAAGCGCGCTATCATGGCCTCGAGATCGTTGACTCGTTTCACAACCTCTTGACAAGCAGTTTTTTGATATTCCGTCGAGACCTGGTATGGAAGATGTGAGTATCGAGTGTTGTCTTAAGATCACGGCGAACGAACCTGCTGCTCTGTAAGTGCAATTGCAACTTTTTGAGCTTCCTTCCTCTCCTTTTCTAAAAGAACGCTATCCTTCTCTGCCACAGCGAGCCGCCTGTTGAACTCTTTCTCTACAAGTTCCAGTGCGCATACGCGAGACCGTGCTGCTTGAGCGTCCCGCTTCCAATCGTTACCGTATTTCTGCCATTGCTGCAGCAACTGCTTGAGTCGATTTATTTCTTGGTCTGAATTTGTGGCCTTTTCTCGAGCGCTCTCGGGTCCGCTACTTGCCAAATCCGCTTGTCCCGAAGTATCGTTTGGTGCGTGCTCTGGTGAAGAGTCACCAGCAATGGTTGCTCTGGTGGAGGCAAGAGTCGCCTGAAGCTGTTCAATCTGAGCCTGTAGCGTTCCCTTGGCATTGCATAGCTCCTCCTGAAAACGTCTGTTTAGCGACGACGGCAAGACAGCGACGAGCACGAGATTCTAAGCCTCACCTCGGTCACCTTAAGTTTCCTCTGGGACTCCGCTATTTGTTCATCCCTTTTCTTAAGTTCGGCAGCGAGCGTACGACACTCTTCATTAAGGTTCTCCGACCCTTTATCTCTCTCCGTCTCTCCGTTTTCGGCACCTCCCACTCCTATGTCATGATCTTGCTCTCCCTCTGAGTCGGCCCAGTCCGACGGCTGAGCATCTAGCCGAGTACGCAATGTCGCAAACGAAGTCATAAGGACATCACATTCCATTGCCAGATTCTTTTGTTCGTCAGCCCATTTTGCGGCGGATTGTGTGAGCTGGTGTCGAAGGTCGGCCACTGTATGTTCGAGATCATGGTTTTTTTGAAGGAGGTCGTTGAGGTGTGGTCTCATGAGTCTGTTTGGGGGTGCCATGACTCGGACTGCTTGATGCAATGTGCTTGGGCTCCCGTGAGAGAGGATCGCTGCAAAGATCGACCAATGCGTACTGAGTACTGAGTAGCTGCGAGCCTGCAAGAGTGTGTGTCGTCTATCGAACGTAACTTTCAAGTGACCTTCAAGGGATATATATCTCCACACCGAACCAGAGCGCCGAGTGACATTTCAAAGTTATTTCTACAAACACAAAATTCCAGCCCAGATGAGCCCCCCATGTATTGAGCCATATCATGATATGACAGGTGTGCAAGGAGACTGGCACCTCCAGTATCAAACGCTGATACGATGTAGTGGACTCTAACTTGAGGTGTGATCACGAATCAACGCGGGGTGAGCGTGATCTGATCAGGTTGGACGGATCGTGAGTGCGATAATTAGGCGCATGCGGCCGTGTAGGTTATTCTCCTCCAGTACCATCAGCTTCCAGTACCCGCGACTCCCTGTGAAAAGAGCAATCTGTGAGAAACCCCAAGGGTACTTAGTTCCCATTAACATCTTGTGTGATGATGATCTGGCAGTCAGGGTGGGTATACACAAATCTTTAACTGCAACGTTTACAACCGAGCATCACTAGTTATGTCGTTTATGCCCTACGGTGAGTCTCATACGAATGGACCAGCGGATCAAATCCCTGAACATCCAGGAAATGAAAGTGAGGCTCGGAGACTCGGGTTTAAAGATCTCCAGGATTATTCTTGGGACCATGCAGTATGGCGATAAGGGCTGGCAAGAGTGGGTGCTGGGCGAGGAGGAGGCCGTTGAACATATTAGGGCTGCGTGAGTCTGTTCATTTTCGTTGTTCAGCGTGGTGGTAGGCTTGAGTGTCGTATTTGCACAGATACGAAGCTGGAATACAAACATTTGATACTGCTGATGTGGGTTGAAACTTGACGCGTTATGTCTTGTTCGATTTATCTGATGACCAACCGTAGACCTATTCGAACGGCTACTCAGAAGTCATTCTCGGAAGAGCCATCAGAAGGCTCGACCTCCCCCGGGATGAAATTGTTGTGATGACAAAAGTGAGCTTCATCTCACGATGAAGCGGGAGGTTACCGATGTCCTCGCAGGTGTACAACGTCGTTGGACGCGAGTATAGCACTAATCAAATCGCAGGTCGAGAGGATCCCGATCATAATGGTTATGTGAACCAACACGGTCTGAGTCGCAAGCACATATTTGCAAGCGTCAAGGAGAGTCTAGAGCGACTCCAGCTTGACTATATTGATCTCCTTCAATGTATGCAGTCACCAAGAAAGTCACACAATTTAATACTCATTCTGTATCCCCTCAGGCCACAGATTTGACCAAGAAACACCAATACAGGAGACAGTACGTATCCGCTAAAAAGGTGGACCTCAAGTTGAAACCAAGGAATCTAGATGCAAGCTCTTCATGATGTCGTCAAAGCTGGTTACGTTCGCTATATTGGAATGAGTTCTTGCTGGGCATACCAGTGTAAGCGGGTCTGTTTTTTCCAATAGCGCAACTGTGCTCACGCTGTTTCTCCATAGTCCAAGCCATGCAAAGTGAGTAGTCATACGCGTGTATTAACTCGATGGCAATGCTTGATGGCTTTTGACGTCAGACTACGCGATCACGAACAAGCTCACGCCATTCATCTCCATGCAGAACCACTACAGCCTTCTGTATCGAGAAGAAGAGCGCGAAATGTTCCCCACACTCAAGATGTTCGGTGTCGGTTCGATACCTTGGTCTCCACTAGCCCGTGGAGCACTTACTAGACCCCTGGGCCAACAAACCAACCGAGGTCAAAATGACTGGTATTGTCACAAGGTTCTCCGTCACTATTGTGCACCTTATTCCTTTTGCTAGGTTCATCAGCAAGTACGCGTCTGCTTCGTCGTATGAAACGATAATCAATCGGCGAGTTGACTGCTGTCATAATCCGTTTCCATTTCGCTCAATCTGCTCTCAGGGTGGAAGAAGTGGCGAAAAATAAGGGCGTCAGCATGGCGCAGGTCGCCATTGCGTGGATTCTGACCAAGGACGGTTAGCCCCGGCGTTCTGTGCATGCTATTCACTGCTGAGCTGCCCACTCTCAGGTGTTACTGCTCCCATTGTTGGCACTACCAGCCTTGCTAACCTGCACGACATCATCGGTGCGTTATTACTTTGACTTGCTTCACGTGTCGCGGGCGAGCTGACAACATACGAAAGCTGGAGTCGGTGTGAAGTTGACAATGGAAGAGATCAGGTATCTGGAGGAAGGATACAAACCAATGGCTGTATTCGGGCATTTCTAGGACAGTTGAACTTGAAGGAGGTACATGTAGGGTTACACATAGGAAATTGAAGATTGTACATACATTCAAGTGATGAATGACAGTGCTTCAGATCGCTTCGCTGGTGGCTTCGGTTTACTCCTTGAGAAGCAAAGACAGAAACAACACACATCGATTAGTGGCACCGGTTCTTCGTCGACCGTCGGTGTACTGCTCCGACCTCCCTAGCCACTCTGGCCCGCCTGGCCTCCCTGGCCCACCTGGCCTCCCTCTGTTTCCTCCTTGGAGTCCTCATCATCTGTGAGATCTTCGGAATGGACACTGGCCGAGGGAGACGGTGGGCGTTTCGGCCGTGCCAGGTTTCGCTGTGGCGAATAACCGTTAGTCAGAATCGTTGCGCACAGTCGACAATAACCATCTGACCTGTTTCCCTCTCGCAGCCGCAACCTTGGTGAGTTCGACCTGTTCGCTATGTTTCTTGGGTTGTGATATATTGTGGTCGTCTAGTAGACTTTCATTAGCAGCGCGAGTGCGTTTGACGCGTTCCCAAACAGATTTGTACCAAGCACCGTTTCTGGTGTTCTTCACCTGTTCTCGCCGACTAGCTTCGTCTTTTTCTTTAGTTGCAGCACCCAGGGCAAATCTGTTTGGCATGTCTAGAGCAGAAAGCTGTGTTGGATACGTATCTCAGCAGAGAGCAGGAGATCCAAATGAGCGGAACGCACGTCGAGTATTGACCGTGGTGGCGGGCTGAATCCGTGCTCTCCGCGTAGGATCACCGCTGGCCGCTGGGTAACCTTGATGAGCATGCCATGATCTTTGGCTCAATGGGGTGCTCACGTCAAGGAGGGGGTTGAATGGTGGGCGATCTTCTTTGATAACGTCGACGTTCTCTTCTGACTAGCGGCCCTTCCACGTTAGAGTGGCGTCGGCACAACAAAACAACAAAAAACCGACCATCTCCCGCGCTTCACCATCGCCCAGGAGCATCCAGTCATACACGCCATCGTCATGTTCGCTAGACTCTTCCAGCACCTCATCGAATAATCTCGGTAGGTATTCATAGTCTGGGGTAACCGTGTCATCGAAGTCGTAGACGTATGTCATGTACGACGCAAACTGTGCTGAAAGGCGGATACGTCAGGTCATGAAACTGGTTCCAAAACAAGGTCTACGTACCCGGAGACTTGGCGAAAATCTTTGAAGCAGAACCCCTCGTTCCAGTCATTGAGGCAATCTCTATTGGTCGCCTTATAACATCTTCCCAAGAGCCCCCTTGCACGAAATACGCTAGTACATAGCCCAGCCGACGGAGGTCATCCTTTCGCGAAAAGCCTTTTTGTTCGCGTTCACGCATCTGCTGTTTCGGCTCTGGAATCGAAGAGACTGAAGCGATAGCATTAGAGTCGGAAGTATCGTCTGAAAACATCTTCGCTGATCCAAATCCTGCAGAGCATGGTTGTAATAAACGGAAGCACGCCCGAAAAGCGGCGTACACACCAACGAGATGTATCAGATTCTTTGTCTCCGAATCAGCGCCTGGAGGACCAAGAAGTAGGCTGAAAGGCATAAGCCAATTGAGTACATAGTACTTCTCGTGTATGAAGCGCAGCCGCGTGATCTATGACAGGTTTCGGATTCGGTGACGGGGGTGGTGATGAGGCTGGACGGATAGGCTCACCACCTGTCGTGCAATCAAGCACACTGTTTTAATGGTAAACTTTCCCCCGCACCGTTTGAGTAGATAATCGAGATTGGGTCCGAATAGCTCAATTACGAGTGCTGTATAGCCTCAGACTTCGGCATGTTCATGGTACAACACGCGTGGCACGCCTACTGTTTACATCGCGCATCAGGCCTAGTAGAATCAGCGCTTCCATAACAAGTCACTCTCACCGGTGCCTTTCAGATCATTAAGAACTTGGTATTCTTGACAAAGGACCGGCGAACCCAACCCAGCAGCCTGAACACGATGTCGGATGGTTCGTTGAAGGCAGCTTCCGAGTCAGAGTGAATATTGACTCACAATTTTTATGGCTACCGGGCTACTAGTCTTTTGATCGATACCTGAGGCGTCGGTGTGTCATTCGATTTGACTGAGCACAAGTAGAGATGGTTCCGCCTCCAGCCCGGAGGGGTGTACGGACGGGAAAAGAAGGGCTCGCACGTACCTTCATACACATCTGCCACTCCCCCTTGACCAATTATCTTCACAAGTTTGTAACGGTTCGCAATGACGTCTGGAAGATTAATGTCTGAGAATCGCCGACTTTTCTTTTTATCTGCCATGCCTACGAGGGTTAGAAGACCGAGCACGCTCAAGCCAGGCCGCTGGTTATCTGGTATTGGCGTTTTGTTACGTACTCACTCAGCGTAGCGCTCAGGTGATATTGCCATTCATGGTGATTCGTGGGTAGGAGGCGACTGCGGCATCAGACAATTTCACGATCTTGGCCTCGACCTCGACGACAACGTGAGACACACGCTGGCTCTGTGGGGTCCAGTGCGCAGTACGATTAACAAGGTGGGTCGTGATGTCTTTCCTAACAGGAACTTTGTAGCAGGTTTAGGAACGCTGATTACATAATAATCCAAGCACTTGTCCGTGTCGGTCAATGTGGTCGCGGTTCGAGCGCGCCGGCGACGACAGCGAGCAAATAGCTTTTTTTTTACCCAAATCATTTTGGTCGTCAGGCCATAACTAACACCCCTTTCTCAGGTCGCTCGTAACTTCAACTCGCACTCCTCAAGATGATCACACGTTCCCCAATCAAACCCATCAAGCCGCCCTTGACATCGGGCATTCCGCCGAGACGCGCCCCGACCCCACTACGTTCCACCGCAAATGCATCAGCTACAGCCTCAATACTCACCTCTTCGACCGCAACGGGCTCGACGACTACTCCCCATGAAGCCATGGTCGCGTCCCAACAAGCCCACATAAACGATCTCGTCCAGAAGAACCGTTCCCTCGAGAACGCAATTAAGAAGCTCGACGCAGAGCTTACCAGCTCTGCCGCTAACATCGTCGCTCTGAATACGGAGCGCGTGTCTTGGGAGGGGGACCGCAAGAGATGGATGGGTGAACGCCAGCAGTGGATGGATGAAAGGAAAGTGTGGGCCGAAGGATGCGACACGATGCAGGCGTGTCACCGGGTACAGCAGTACCGCATGGCGTGTGCGCTACAGGACGGACGTGTCGCCGTTCTCAGGGTACAGGAGGAGGCTAGAAAGGAGCAGCTGAAGAGGTTGCAGAGGGATTACAAGATCACAACGTTCCAGGCACGTGAGGAGGAACTCGAGGCTCAAATTGAGGAAGTTGAGGATCTTCGAGATCGAGCGGAGGAGACGACGGCACAACATGATAAAGTCACCCAGGAGCTTAAGGCGCGATGTGCAGTCCTTGGTGACGAAGTCAAGTCAAAGACAGCGGAGATACAATCAGCCCACAAACAACGTGAACGAGTTGAGGTGAGTTGATTCCAACGGTCTTTTTTCATGAGTCTCATACAATTTCCTTCGACCTTCTAGGACGATCTCCGCCGTCTTCGAGAGGCGCACGCGGACGCCACAGCCACGTCCACCGCATCGTCCTCCAAACTCGCTCGCCTCACGACTCAACGAGAGACCCTAGCGGCCCAAGTTACTTCCTTGCAGCGTTCTCTGGAGCTTGCTCAGGATGAAACTTCTCAGCTTCGTACACAACTTACGAATTGGCAAATCCTGAAAAAGGGCGAGGACGCTGGCGCTGACGAGGTGAGGAAAAGGAAAGTGGAGCTTGAGTTAGAGGTTAGGGAGGCCAGGAGACATATTGGCGACCTTGAGGCACGCGTTGGGGAATTCGATTTGCTGGAAGCGAAGCTACAGAAACAGAGGGACAGAGTTGGGAGACTCAAAGAGGTCCTTGAGGAGTGGAAGGTAAGAAAATAACATCTTCTCTTATCGCGCCGCGCTCGTCACTGCATGCTGAACAATTTTTAGGCAGAAGCCAGGGATCAAACAATAGCTCGCGAGACGGCAGACACCGAGCTGGCTACTGCGCGAACGCAGATCACCACCTTGGAGCAGAAAATCGCCGATCTTCAAGCACAACTGGTCGTCGCATCCCAACCCAAGGTGCGCTTGTCAAGGGTCGCTCCGACATTCATGTATATTTAACTGTGGTTCCATCGCACTAGTTACCGAGCAAGAGGCCTCCGCCACCATCAAAGCCAGCGCTGTCAAACGAAGAGATAGAGACAGAGCTCTCTGAACCATCCGGTTCCGCCTTGCCAACCAAATACAAATCCAGCAAGCCGAGATCCTATTCTAAACCGTCCTCTGCGAAACCCGCTGATGCACCAGCCAAGCCGCGGCCGAAACCACACCTGGTAGAGCGGCCCGATCGCATTCTCGAAGCCCAGGACAGCGACATTGAGCTGCTTGAGGCTCCCCCTGCTGCGCCTTCTCCCGAACCGAGCGCAAAAGCAAGAGGGAAACGAAAGGCCATTGATGCTGGTGAAGATGGCGACATTGTGGTGGTAGATGTTCGGAAAGCCAGGAATAAGGACAAGGTAGAGAAGGTAAAGCAGGGGAAAGAGAAGAAGGAAAAGGCGGGGACCAAGACTAAAGCCTCGCAACCGAAGAAGAAGACTTCTGCGTCTCCGCCTGACGATGTTGATCAAGAGCGTTCGAAAACTAAGGCAAAGACAAACCCCAAGAAAGGTCCCTCTCCAGAGCCCGTCCCGAGGCCTAAAAATTCCAAGGCCAAGTCGTCGCGGGCCAACGAGGACTCGGAGGATGCTGCAGAGGTGGACGCAGAGGCAGCGCCGAAGAAGAAGAAGCGGAAGATTAATCTATTTGGTGGCTCTCAACCAGCAACATTTAATTGGGACTCTTTGGGGCAGGTATGCCTCGTTCTGACCTCAATGCGCGATACCATGATTACTGACATCGCGAATCTGTCACAACAGACAGGCGAAGGCTTAGGCATACCAACACAACTCTCACCGATGAAGGAAACGGACGTGGTGCCCAGGCGATTAGGGAGGGCAAGCAAAGGGTGATCAGCGCCGTTAGTGGTATCCTGTACAGTAAGTGCTCCATACACCCGCTGTACAGTATCAGTATCTACCAGTATGTACTTTACAACTACCCTAGGTGATCCCACTCGTGAGCGCCCTTGAGAAGCAGAACGAAGACCTGATTACTGCAGACTCGAAACATTTCCAAGATACGTCCCGGAAAGCTCGATTACACAGAGCTCATGCAAAGTACAGGGTGACGAAGTGGTACAGTTGGACGTGTCGCCGCATCATGAAACTCCTCTCAGCGTGAAAATTCGCGATCAGAGCGATTAAAGAGGCCTCTCTCCTATAGGCCGACCTATACATTCTCACATTTCCCGTGAACTATCGATATGCGGAACGCATACCAGAGAACAAGAGCGTGTGTGGGTGGCCAGGTAAACGGTTAAGTAGAAAGAAAGAAAACAAGAAAAGCGAATCCTGTATTATTAGGCGGCGCTTGAATTTGAGGAACTTGCCTTGCCCCGATCTGCGACCAGCGTGTGAGCTGACCCAAGTGTTCGTTGAACACAACTTCAAATCACAAGGATAATGGACACGGTCAAGTTATGGATAGAAAGGCTCAGACTAACGTCCGTCAGTCCATCGCTGCCCAAGATGCAGCTGGCTCCAGATGCGAAGGCACAAAACCCGGTCATGGTGAGTTCTCATTCGTCCTACTATAGTCTGCACACTGCAAGTTGAAGTACTGGTTCTTCACATAGATTCAATTCTTCACATGGGAAGCCCAGCATGCCGATATGAGCTGGTGGAAACATTTCGAAACCGAGATGCCCAGATTGGCAGAGCTTGGGTTTACGCAAGTCTGGCTCCCCCCACCGAACAAAGCAATGCACAAGGCATGATCGTTTTACGGATACCAGTTATAATATTCCTCACAATATTCATAGCAAGGGCAAGGCTACGATGCTTATGATTTGGTACGTCGTGCAATGTAGCCATCTACGTGCGATCAGTTTGATTTCCTCTGATCCTCTCAGTGGGACATAGGGGAATTCGACCAAAAGGGAACTGTTTCCACACGGTGGGGTACAAAGGAGGAACTCTTGCAAGCTTGTTCTGCCGCACGTCAACGCAACATCGGCGTGCTGATTGATGCCGTACTCAATGTAAGCTGCTTTCTTCTCCTCGTCGAGTCTGCACTTACGTGTGCCTGGATCAGCATAAACTCGGCGCCGACAGGTTGGAGGTGTTCTCAGCTGTGCCAGTTGATCCAAAGAACCGAGTCCGTGCACTTGAGGGAGAGCGCGAAATCAAGGTACGCTCGCGCGGACTCTCGTAATGCGTCAACTCAGGTTCACATGCTGGTAGGGTTGGACGGCCTTCGACTTTCCCGGCCGACAAGGCAGGGTAACTCTGACCGTTATGCGGGCATATTCAGGCAGTTGACATCCCTGAATTTACTTCAGCATAGCCAGATGCAGTGGACCCAGGAACACTTTTCAGGTCAGTTTCTCTAGCCTATTGTCATTTCGACCCAACTGAGCCCTGGAAGGACTTGGCCATGACGAACTGACTCAAACCGGTGGCGTATACCGCATTTCGAGCAGTGGTCATAGAGGTTGGTCAACAGAGGTGGACAAAGAGTTCGGGAACTATGATTATCTTCTCGGAATCGACGTTCGTATAGGAATAGCTCCAAGCGACTGTTCTATTAACGAACTTGGGGAATGTTCTCAGATCGACCATCGACACCCTGAAGTGCGACACGACCTATTCTCGTGGGGCTCGTGGATACTTGAGGTACATGGTTGCCAACGCTACATATTTTTTTCCTGAACCGCCATGCAATAGGAGACTGGCGCAAGTGGATTTAGGTTGGACGCCATCAAACACATCGATCGGAGTTTCCTTCTTGAGTTTGTGAGCGTTCAACGCAGTCCCCACGCTTGCATGCTCTCACGGAACCGATTCCATCAGATCCAAAGAAGCCGAAACTTACCAAACAGAGAGAGGCTGTTGATCGTGTCGGAATGTTGGTCTACCACGTAAGGTTAACGTTCCCCCGTTGAGGCTGAGCGGAAGGCTGAGCTAGCACAGTATCCAGAAAATACTGCCTTACGTTCGAGCGTTCCAAGGCCAGGTAGGCGCCGCTGAGCTCTTTCCGACTTGCATGTACGGTGACAAAGACAGACGGCATTTTTTGACGTACCACTTCACGGCAAATTCCATCAAGCCAGCAAGCAGGGTCAGTCTTACGATCTTAGGCACATCTTTGACAACACATTGGTCGCAATTAGGCCCGAGGACGCTGTAACATTTGTCGACAACCATGAGTAAGCATTGAATCATCTTGACCGTTAGCGAAAGCCTCAGTTTCTGCCCTTCTACAGTACAGTGAGTTTTGGTACATCTTGAGGCGCTCACCTCGACCAACGTGATAAATCAGCAAGTTGGTCAATCCCTGGAAAGCTGGGTCAGTCCGCACAAAAGAAAATTGCGTTGGTAGCGACTGACTTCGATTAGGTGGACACCAATTTTAAAATTCAGGCGTATGCTCTCATCCTATTACGATGTGATGGATTCCCGTAAGTCTTGATCTCGTCACAATGTCCGCCAATTCAAACACGTGCTATTCAGTTGCGTTTTCTACGGGGACCTATACCCCAATGAAGAGTGTTTCGACCAAGAGACCGCAGCTAAACTTGGGCAGTTGCTGACGATACGACAGATGTTCGCACACGGAGCTATGAAGGACTACTTTGAGCATAGGAATTGTATCGGGTTCGTCCGGATGGGCGACGCTGGATATCCTGGCTGCGTGGTTGTTATTAGCAACGAAGATGGTCCTCCTGAGTGCGTTATGATATTGTTCCTAAGCAAGTACTACTGACACCATCTTTTTATCATGTAATAGTTCCGTCTCGCCAACCATCCGAATCAATGTTGGCCTGGTGAGTCCCTTCTTGTATCCGTTCCATGTGAAAAGTCTTAGTCTTATCGTAGAATGGGAAGAAAGCAGTGTTCCATAGCGCCTTTGATGCTTCCCGAGAGATTACAACCGACGGCGGGGGATGGGGGGAATTCTATTGCCCTCGCAACTCAGTTGACGTTTGGATCAAGGCCCAACAGGCATGACACAGAAGTAAAACCCAGATGATATATTACAGATCAGTGACCATACAGCTATGCAACGTGGGTAGAAATACAATGACGACCAGATTGGCTAGACGACAGCAGATTCTTCGGACTGTGACTCCAGATGTGAAGCAGTGCCTGAAATGCCTGCCTTTCCATGACCTTCTTTCAGTTCGAAATAGTTCTCGGAGAATTCGACATCGTCGGGAGGCTTAGGGATGGGGTCAAGTTCTAGTCGACCTATCGACGTCGTTGGGGCCTCCTTGGACTCGTCGATAATATGTTGAGGCATTTTTTCGCCATCAAAGAGAGCAGCCGTCTCTTCCAGAGTGCGACCTACGAAAAGTGTGAGGTTGATCAAGGACAAGGTGTTCGCAAGCCTTACCTTTTGTTTCAACGATAAACACCCAGACGAAGACTAGTTCGACTACAAGCCACCCACAGTACACAAGATACTAGACGAAATTAGAAATTCTGCCATATGTTCAAAACAAGGCGATCCTCACATATTTCCACCCCAGAGCGTTAAGAGCCCAAGGATTGACAAATTGATTGAAGGCCACCGTAGCATAGATGACGAAACTCTGGTACTAGGGTCAAATTGAACTCGAGATCTGATCCTCGCAGATACTCACCATAATTGCGTACCCACGTGCCCGAATTTTATATGGCAGAATCTCCAGCGTGTACGATACCAGTAATGGCGTATAGGCAAAATCGTAGAAGAAAAAGTAAACAAAGATGAGTGGTACTGTTGCTGGCCACAGAGTTAGGATTGTTGAGACAGGGATATAGGTGCGGAGATGTCTACCTTTGGCGGCAGCGACGGTCCCTGAGTGGTCGAAAATTGCGGTCGTGAGTGTCCACATTGAAAAGGCTTGGGCGTGTTTCACGTCAGACGGCAAGGCAAAACAATCATGAATGAGGCGACTGACTGATCAGCATTCCAGTATTTGAGATGAGGAAAAGATTTCGTCTTCCCAACCTGTCCACAAGCATGGCACCTGTGAGTGCGCAGACGAAATTAAAAATCTAAAGGCGAGCAGAGTCAGCTCATGAGGCTTTAGAGAAACAAGGATTTACCTGTAGAGCGCCATTTATGGCAGCTTGATCGAAGGTAGATGTAATGCCCACACCCTCGAGCACTATGCTTATGTAGTAAGAGACGAGACCGTTGCCACTGGAGTTAACGTCAGTTGTCTGCTGACATGATGGAGTGTGTGGAAGCACCTCCACTGCGAGAACACTCCGAGACCGATGATGATGAGCATTCTCCGTCTGTTCGCCGGGGTGGCAAAGCAAGTGTAGTATGATGACCCGGCAACGACCTCCTTTTCACCCTTGAGAGCATGACGAATCTGAGCCATTTCGAATACCACCAACGAGTCTCGCTTATGACCACCGTTTACGTGGTACCTTGCCAGTATACTCGCAGCCTGTGATTCCTGTAGGGAAACCATTAGAGAAATGAATCGTGGGTAGAATTGCGCACGGACTCACCAGACCTTTCGCCACCAAATATCGAGGACTCTCCGGGATAAACCTAAGGAGCAACAGTTAAAAGACAAAAAAGTACCGCTGCCACGAAACACTCACCAAACAAATACCATCTGTAAGAATGGAACCGCCGCTTGGACGAGACATGGCACCCTCCATGACCAATCTGACTGGCCCGCTTTGGTGTATGCGCCGAGACAAATCCAAGCCGCTGGACAGATACTAAGTCGCAAGCTCCTTGTTACCCCCCAAAAAGTGGTTCTTACAAGTTATACTACCAAGATACCATAGCGAGTTAAAGATGGAGGTGATCTTTCCACGCTAAGATGGGATTAGGGAAGGGGGCTGTCGTTGGGCATTGAAACTGACTTGTGTAGGATAAGCCAATTCCATGATGAGCAAGGGGGCAGCGTTGAAAGAGAAGGATAGGCCAAAACCGACTTGAAAGGAGTCAGCGTGCAGCGTTGACAGGTATGACAGGTTGCACGTACTGATAATTCGAGCACCGATGAACATGTGGACCGTTGTGGAAAATGTCTGCGTAAGAACGCCAGCTAGCATGATAGCGGAACCCAAGGCCAAGGTTGCGCGACGGCCGATACTGTCGGAAAGAAGGGGGGATAATGGTATAGCCTTCAGAAAGACATAAACGGTCAGCAAATTGGAAGAGTTTGATGGGGAACTCACGGTGACGGCGCCGATCCACTGGGAAGAATTGATTAAACCTGTTGTGTGATCAGAGGAATAGTAGGGGGTGGCTGGAGATTCAACAACGAACCCAAGGTTTTTCCCTGAGGATCATGAAAATACTTTTGCCAGCCTGGAAGAATCTGCAGTCCTAGATAGAAATGGATGGTTGGAAGTAAAGCTGCGCAGATTGGAAGGTACGGGTACCATTGAGTGTGGATGAATCAAGACCATTGACTACAGACGAGAACAGCGGGAGTATAAGGCAGAGGTTGAGGATCAATATTCCTAGAAGCAAGTTGAGGAAGCGGTGAGTGAGATGGGACGCAGCATACCACGATTCTTCCACCACGACTCGCGGTGAATGAAGTCTGTGATGGTCCACTCCGGGGCAGTCATGGGACGGAGAGCTGATATTGGGACGGTGGAGTGGTAGGAGGGGGTAGAGCCGCCGTCAGGAAAAGATGCGGAGACGGAGACTTATATATGAGTTTGGACCCTGATTAGACGAATAGTGGTTGTGGTTCCCGGACAGCGATACAGTATACGGTGGCATATCAGCAGGACCTTGCTGGTAAGAGACAAGGGGAGACGTCAATCGGTCACTGATTACGACACGGTACATAGAAAATTCATGACATAGCCCGATTGGGTAAACAGGACGTTCTTGCCTTTGAAAAAGTACGAGACCCGTCCGTAACCCCCATACTGCCTTCTGGTGTAATGCGGGTTCAGCGGACGGCGAACTCGGCCCTCTCGGATCCTGAGCCTGAGTATGGACTCAGTCTGCGCCCGACTTCAACTATGCAGTAACACTTGTACCTGAACAATTCGCTGGCAAAGTGTTGTCACGCTGTCATTTCCAAGAAACTTGAGGGCCACATTATATAAGTGTCTCCGTACTAGCCAGAGTTCCGTAACAGCTGCTCGCAGGAGACTTGCTTGAATGCAAATTCCTCACTAGGAAGCGAGCGCATCACATGTTGATCATGCGATCATGCGACATGTGTGAAGCCCTGATTGGAGGGTACTAGGTTGTTAGAACGTGGTCACTCTCCCCGCCATAGTCGGCGGAGCCGTGCAATCCGAAGATCGTGCGGTCAACGGTCACGAGGGATGTTCGAAGAGAAGTAGTACGCGGTGAGTTGCCATATTCCCCAAGATCCTCTGCACGCAACCAATCCCAACGATCCTACGCTACACCTGATAATTGTCCCTTGTAGGGCTTTCAGATCACAGAGTCCCACAGAGAGGTACGAACCATGTAGCGAGCTGAGACTGCTACCCCCAGTATAACACACCACACCGCCCCGTGCTACCACGGTGTTGGGCCAAAAAGTCTCTCGTATTCGCATCACTCGATCTGGTCGTAATATACATAATGAAAACATCCTTGGATCCAAGCTTTTTCTGATGTTTCTACTGCACCGTAAAGTCTCGAGGACCTGACTGGGCGTTTGATGAAGATTATCCAACATATGCATATTCCACTCGAACAGGTCTGGGCAAGGGTCCTGAGGTCAGACAGCAGGCCGCATGAGCCCTACATCCCAGCCAAAAGTTGCAAGTGGCTGGCTGAGCGTGTGAAGTGAAGCTGCAGACCGTGAAAGAGACGGTTCGGTCACAGCCGACTCAGCCGACCGTCACAGCGTGATCGGCACGCGGATCTCTCCTTCCTGCGACCGTCCGACGGTGACGGTGCGATCCAAGTTGCAACCAGCAAAGCCACTGCCCGTCCGAACCTGCAGCCGATCATCGTCGCCTTGGCACGCGCACGGCCACCTGGGGACAACGACAATATGAGGGAATCTTGTGTCCGCCCGTGAGCCAGGACCAGCCGTCGACCGCGCATCGGTCACCCTCCCGCTGTCACTTACAGCACTGCTAGGCAGCGCATCACAGCACTAGCGTCGATCCCCGCAACTCCCAGGACCACGTCAAGGCAAGGAAAACTCACCGATGCATTGGTGGGCGTGGCTATGAAGGAGTGGAAACTCTGGAGAGGAGCCATCGAGGACGGGTAAGTGCGCTGAAGGAGAGATGTTGGTTGTAGCAAACAGAGTACTAGTGTTGATGAAGGGGAGGGCAAAAAAAATACCACTTGATTGTAAGCACTCTTCCATTCCATGACCCCTGACTTGCCTCAGATGTTGGAAATCATCTGTCAGATATCTGTGCTGGCCCTCTTAGCAAAAGCCTCAAACTCAGCAATGGCATTGATGGATGCAGAATGACAAAAACTATAATAGGGCAGTGATTGCCCAGACTCAGCCGCTGCCAGAGAGGGGCAAAGAA
>KN825448.1:0-18731 GCA_000827395.1 Paxillus rubicundulus Ve08.2h10 | reverse complement strand
GAATTACTGGATTGTAGGAAGTCTGTATGCAGTGTTATGCATGTCCATTCATCCTGAAATATTTCCATGAACCCCATAGAGCCTGGAAAGCATCAAGAACATGGAAAAATTTCGTCAATACAGTGGTAGCAGGTGTACTTTGCAGCCAGTACCCATCCAGGAATAAGGCATGGTGTCCAGTGTGTCCAATCAGCATCAAAGAAATCCATGTGTATATAGTATAGCATACATAGGACCATCTGAGGCCTCCTGGATGTCACTTACACATTGTCATCATATGATTCCAACTCACTGTTGGGTCCTCAAGGGGCAGGGTGACCAGCCCCCAAAAATGGTAACATTACAAGGTTATATGTTCATGTACCAGCTCAATATTATTGCCGGGGACAGTAAAGAGGGTGTATATTAAGCTGCAAAAAGTTTCAGGATTGTATCCCATCAATTGGTCTCATGGCATCTAAGGTTTTAGGCAAGAACAGTCATTCAAAAAAGAAATGCACAGTACTTTCTGTAGCTCTCACTCTATGATATTTTTCTTGTTGATTTTCTGGGAATGTTGGATATTGGATCATGTACTATACACTTCTAGCTATCTAACAAGCCTTACAACATGGTGTGGGGTGATGTGTTTGAGGAGATACGAGCAATCAAAATGATCATGTCATCCTGTGCATTTTCTTTTTGAGTCACTGTATTGCCCAGGAAAGATAGCCCATCAGCCAATGCCCATGGTTCTTTTGAGTATGGTTTTCCAGCTTTCCATAGTGTTCTGAATCAATTTGATGCAGGCAGGTTGCCAAACAAAGCATGCTCAGAGAATCTGTGGAGGAGTGTACATCTTTCATTAATGTTTTCATACAGCCACCAACAGCCACCCATTTCTGAAGGCTTCATAATTCTTGCTGACTGCTGGGTACAGTTATCTACAGTCACTTGCAACACTACCTCTCAATGAAACATTTCTTGCACAATAGCACAACAACACAAT
This sequence comes from Paxillus rubicundulus Ve08.2h10, assembly GCA_000827395.1. Lineage (NCBI taxonomy): Eukaryota > Fungi > Basidiomycota > Agaricomycetes > Boletales > Paxillaceae > Paxillus > Paxillus rubicundulus. Next base: position 17,743 of record KN825448.1, on the reverse strand, counting down.
TTTACACATACAGCAGAGCTATTATTCCTTGTGCTGAGCTGTCCTTATATGCTCTCTAATTTTTGACTGAAATTAAACAGCAGAAAATTGTGAAATTGTGTGATTATATCATGTGTCATACCAGGATTTTAGCCACATGAAATTTGCAAGCTTTATTGTTCAATGACTGGCCATAAAACACTGGTTGTTGCAGCTGGAACATATCTAGGAACATATGAGGTATTGGCTGCACTAAATTCTATTAAGAAAAATGGTGTGCAGCAGGAGTTATACAGAAAATATGTGAGGTTAGTGTCACTGGGTCAGGGTCTGAAGTAAGGGTCCAGAACTTTGCTGTTCCATGATCTGTCCAGGACAATTCTGTTGACCAACAAGGCTGCCCATCTCAATATCCTGTTCAACCACAGGAACAATGCCTGGCCAAATGAAATAAACAACCAAAAAGAAATGAGATGTATGCAATGCTCATAATGGCCTGGTGTCATCTGCTGTCAAAGCCTACCTTTCTGAGCTCAGCAAAGCTCCCAGACTGCAGTGATGGGGAGCAAGAACCATCTTCCATTACTTCGAGGAGATGAAACTCCAAGCTACTGCAAAGCAGGTGCAGCTGTCATACTCTACACTGCTTCATCTTGCAGCTGGTGGAAAGTCACTTGCTGACATCAATGTAGCCAAGTCATGGCTTGCTGCTGAGGAGACTGAGCAAGTGATTGCTTACATTATGGAACTTGGAAATAGGGGCTTCCCATTTAGCCACAGGTGTCTATGTGAACATGTAGATGAGATCTGTCATGTGAAACTTGGAGCTGCCTTCCCAAGAGTTGGAAAGCAATGGACTCACCACTTTGTGAAGAAGCACTCTGATCATCTCAAAATGTCATGGTCTTGCCCACTGGACTCCAAATGGGGCTGTGCAGTTAACCCCCATACCAACAAAGCTTGGTTTGATCTCCTCAAAGGTGTCATGGATGTGCTTGACATTGACAAGGACTGCATCTATGCAATTGATGACATTGGGATCTCACCACAATCTGGGGAGTGTGAACAGGTAATTGGTAGTAAAAACAAGGTCAGGTTCCCAATATCAGCAATGTACAGGAAGCCATGAAAACATGACCATTATTGTCTCAATCTGTGCAGATGGTACTACCGAGCCTCCTGCCATCATTCTAAAGGGAAATGCATACCAAGTCAAGTGGAAACAAGATAATCCTGCAAATGCATTGTAAGTTTAATTTTTATCTAACAATGACAATCAAGTGACAAAAACTATAATAGGGCAGTGATTGCCCAAACTACTAGGGATTAGCTAGGAGTAGTAAATAGGAATAAATTAAACTCACCTCAGCTGCTTCCAAAGAGGGGCAAAGAACAACTGAGGAATCCAAAGTGAAAACTAAGTATATGTATGTAGTGGAGTGGGCAGAGAAGCACTCACTAATGATAATCAGGGGAATAGGAACAGAAACAAGGGGGAAATGTGATTAAGTGATGTAAAGAAGTGATGGAGCATCCCTGGAGGCTCAGGAGCAATGACAAAAAAAGGATGATGAGGTGTAATAAGAGTCCACACAAGTTCCAGATGGATTCTGAGTGGACACTGAGACTCCAAGTGGTTCTGCCTGGTGGCAGAGCAGATATAGGAACTCCAACATTATGGAACTGCAGAGTTGGTGTTCTGGTTCCAGAGTTCACTGCATTTTGTCATAAAGCACTCATGTACTTCACCATATTCTTGGATATTCCAAGAAGGGCTGGACTGATGTGGAGATTGGAGTTGAGTGGATCAAGGACTTTGACAAGTGTACCAAAGCTGAGGCAAACAGACAAGATTGCCTCCTAATTGTGGATGGCCACAACTCACACTACACACATGCATTCCTTGAATATGCACAGAAAAACTGCATCCATGTGCTGTGTTATCTGGCACACACAACACATATATACCAAGGGCTGGATGTGGTTGAGTTCACTGTATTGAAGCATTGCTGGACTGAGGAGAGGGACAGATGGGAGAGCAGAAAGGGAGAGGGTATCACAAAAGCAAATTTCATTACAGTTTATGGTTGTGCTCATATTCAAGCACTCACACCAGACCTCATACACACTGCCTTTCACAAGACAAGTGTTTGGCCCTTCAACTGCAATGTTGTCACCAATGATATGATGGCACTAAGTAAAGAAACATCCTGCCAGTCCAATCTTCCCAACATTCCATCAACTCCTATTCATATCCTCACTGGCACTCTCCAGCACACGGCAACACCTAACAAAACCTCCATAGAAACATTTGATGGCCCACCATCAACCAGTACACACCAGGAGCTTGAGGATATTATCAGGCAATTCTCAGAGACATCATTATTAGGTCTTGTCTTGCCTACACCTCTGACCTCTGAAACCCACCTCCAACACAATGTCACCCATACTATATCCCCCATCAAAACACCACATATACTCACTTCCTGTGACTACCCAGACTGTTAATGAAGTCATACTGCTTGCAGTACTGCATGAAGCCAAGGCAGAATGTCTTGAATTAATTGTACTGTGCAAAGCTTCACAGTCAGCTTGTGCATAATGAGTTGAAAAAGCAGTCTGGAAAAGACTGCAGGAAGGTCCTTTGCAATGGTTTACCACATTCTTTGTCAGGTGATGAATTTTATGGGAGGGTAGTTGAATTTGAGGATGCACAGAAGAGAGCTGTTGCAGAAATGATGACAAGGATGGAAGAGAGGGAAAAGCATGCTGAAGTGCTAGCTGAGTGGAAGAAGCTGGAGGATGCAAGAAAGGCCGAGAATAAGGTATGATGGGAGTGCTACCATGAAACACTGCAAGTGGTGTTGTTGGCAGAAGCCTGCCATTCTGCCACTGGAAATTGCCAGCAGTAGGTTCATGGTTCTGGAAGGTCATGGCAGAACTCTGGCAAACTAACAGAGGTATATTGTATTGTATCCAATGAAACTATACTAGTAACTTGACATGTACTAGTGAGTATGCTCTGGCACAACAGACAACCTCAGACCTTTCATATTCAACCTCCTCCTTGACTTATTATGAGTTCCACCATGACTTCAAAAAATACAGCAGGACAACCTCCTGCAAAAATCATCACAGATCATTTCAATCAACTTGACAAGGTGAACAACAAATCTGGACAATGGTACTACAAATGCAAATACTGTGGGCCTAATGGGCTGATCCTATACAAGAGACCTCCCCACTGGCCAGCAGTGAGGACAGTGCCCAGGTAGTCGAAACTGCACCAAAGCATGGCAATGGAACACTGATTGGCTTCATGGATGTCCTGCTTACACAAGCACAACAAGAACACACAAATGTGAAGTTGTTTCACTGAGCATCAAGACTTATCTCATAAAAAGATATTGTACTCACCAGTATGAATCATCAAGATTCATTGTACATGCCAATATAGCATTCTCTGCTGCAGAGAACTGGTTCTTCCACAACTTTTTGGATGAAATTTGCCCATTATACAATGTCCCATCTTGTTATGTTCTTCCATACTCAATCATGGATGCAGAGCTGTGCAGGGTACAGATCAAAGAGATATCCTGTGTGAAGGAATGAAAACAGCTCACTTTCCTTTTGGGTGGGTGGGAGGACATGCCGAAGTGCAGCCTATATGGTGCTATGACAGCTGAAGTCAACCAGTACCCAGTTGTACTCAGCCTTACCAACATGACTGGTCAATGTGTGTCTGCAAATCAGCTCCTTGAATTGTCAGAGCATGCCTTGAAGACTATGGATATTGAGGATGCAAGGAATTTCATTTCCACAACAACAGATAATCCAACTATTATGCAAGCATTTCAAAACAAATTCCAGGGAAATTTTTATTGGATCCTCATAAGTTAATGTCTCAACCACATAGCCAAGGGTTTACTTAGTATGTATGAACAGACATTTCCCTGCTTCCTGCATGGGCTAAATACTATGATTGGAAAAATCTGCTCCTATCCATGGATGAAGCAACAAGTCACAAAAGTGACACAAGTCATCATGTTCTTCAACAGATAACATTTTTGGGGTGGTCAGCTGAAGGAGGAAGCAGAAAGACACGAGGGGACACATACCTTGAAAAAGAATTGGGAGTCACATTGGTATGCATTTATTTTACAGGCTGTCAGCATCAAGGAGTATAAGTATGTGATTCTTCAAGTTTGCACTGGTAGCATCAATTTTATTGATTAACATATTGAATAGGAAGCCACTCTCTATTATTTGTGTTTGACCTGACACAATCAAGAAAAAATATGGTCTTTCCCCTGTTGGACCTGAGGTCATCAATATTGTGATATGTAACAAGGGCTTCTGGCCTGCATTGGACCAGTTGGTTAAGACTGCAAAACCCTTGGTTGACACAATTGGCAATTGCAAGAGTTGCAAAGCATCACTTGCTTCATACATGCTCAAGCTCATCTGGTGTGCAAAAATGATGTTGCAACTCACAATAGATGGTAGTGACAATACTAGCTTCTGGTTCCATGCAAAGCAAGTGTTTAATCATCAATTCCACACCATGAATACTGACCATCATACCCTCACCCTCTTCCTACATTCAATGTATTGAAATCTTGCAATATCACAAGCTGCACTGTCAATTGCTAAGCAATGGAGATGGGGTGAAGCAGAGATGAAATCTCTCACCTACAACCTCAAAGAGTACCAAAAATGCACAAGTGTGTTCACTGGTGGCCAAGCAAATGCCCTTGACTGGTGGGAATGCCTTTCCATCACTGTCCACTGAAGGCAATGGCCATTATTTTTCACTCCATCATGCCTCACACAGCCTGTTAGGAGATATTTCTCTGGTCTTGGTGGCACTCAGTCTGCCAAATGCTGCAATCTCACAGTCAAGACATTTGAAGCTCTCAGCAAGCTCTGTTCAAGCTATGCTCACCACCTATACAAAATGGATTGGGCAGCAGGAAAGCCAACTCATCAAAAGAATGCCCACATGCATACTTATCCAAATACAGGTATTGACAAAGATCTTGCTGACAAATTGGAAAAAATGTTCAAATGGGTACCACCTTTGGCTTTTGAGTCTGATGACAGTGAGGACATCCTAGCTGGACCCAAAGCAATTACAGATGAGGAGTTAACAGAGCCATTCTACATGATTGATTGTGAGAAAGCAGGCAGACTTTGAGGCACCAAGTGGGAGGGAGGCCAGAAGTGTGTTGGATCCAGATATTGAGCTTGATGGAAATGAGGTGCTTGAGGGCAGAGTATATGACTGGAGTGAGTTAGATGTTGTCAACAAAGGTACTATTCCAGCAGGGTTTGTGGAAGACATCTCTGTATTGGACAAGGCAGTTGGTGGACAGTGGGATGTGAAAGCATTGCTGTCATCAGAAGGCATCACTTTGTCACTATTAATATTTACATTAAACATTCATTGTCACTTGTAGTAATTTTGGCAAGATCTGCCATCAGACTCAACCTTGAAATGATTCTGCCCACAGCATTAGCTGCAAGCATGGGAGTGCAAGAAAGCTCATGCAAAAGCAGAAAAGCAAAAGTTTAGCATGAAGAAGCCTATTCTGGGCAAGCTGCTTCCAGTCATCACATCCCAAGGTGTCAGTGGTGGTGGATGTTGAGGAAATGCTGTGGAAAGCCAAATTGCTGAATCAGAGACTCAAATATAGTGCTAGTGGTCCATGCATCTAGTATAACAAAGCAGGATCTGAGTCTGAATATAATAATGATTCTTCTGGCACTCTTCCATTATCTTAAGCTTATGGTTGACTGCCCTTGGGCATAATTTATCTATGACAATTCTTACAAATCACTCATGCACTCCAAGTGTTATGAGCCCCACTTCACTCTGACCTGTAGGCAAGTAATTTCATCCCTATCATAATACTGAATACATTTTCATCTATCAAGTTCTATCTATTATCTATCATCATGTCCAAGAACCTTGTGCCCACTTTGAGCTCAACCATTCAGACCAAAATGGCCCCAAACACCCCACACTCCACTCATTCCATGTTGAGTCAGCACATCAATCTCAGCACAATATCATTGTACAAGATGGATCTGAGACTCACCAATGGTAATTGGTTGGCATGGAAGACATGCATGATAAGCATACTCCACCTCCATGGTGTGTTCCAATATGTCCTCGGAAATATTCCAAAACCAGATCCACCCTGTAAAGAAGAGTTAACAACATGGGAACAACATGACCTTATTGCCCAGGTGCTCGTCATCACTAGCATAGGCGATGAACAAATGATACATACATATGACTGGGCTAGAAATGTTGTCAGAAATGTGGACAACATTGAGTTCCATTCATGAACAGCAAGGCCAACAGACAATCACATCAACCAAACATGGATTTTACAGTGTGCTGTAGGAAAGCAGTTTTCCTGACAATTGCAAGTGCCAACTTCCAGTATTTCCACTGCCCTACCAGACTAGCCAAAGCACCACAGTTCATTCCCTCCACCATCTGCCATCCACCACATCTTTGCCTTAGTCCTTCAAAATCTGTCCATATCCATGTAACACCTGCACCCTGTGCATCATAGAAACCTCCATCTTTACAGATCCTGTGTCCATGTCCACCCATATCCAGTCCTGTCCATCTTAAACTCACTGGTAAGCCTTTTTTTTCTCTCTCTCTTTGCATTCATCCCAGTGGACATAGTCCATGAACTGCTCTATACATATTTTCTCCACTCCATTGACACATACCTTATGTTTGGGTTTGGTTTGACACCATTGCAGGTAACTCCACACTATAAAAATCTGTACCTAGTCTCAGAAAATGCATCTTTTGTCACCATGGACTTGAGGTCAGACACACATAAGACCTGGATGAAAACAATGCAGCTACCAACTCCCCTACACACCCCAATGCACTTAGTTCTTCTTATACCACTCTGCCCATCTGTCTGCCCTGGAAACCCTTGGAAAGTGCTCAACACTTGCGCCTATACCCTCTAAGGACTGACAGATTTTTTTTTCTACAGTTCTTCTCACATGGAATCCCTCCTGGGTTGATAACATTGCACCCCCTTCTTTATACTATTCACTCAGCTCCAACCTCCTAACACCAGGAAGGGACTTTGTATCTTTTCAGTGCAGGCCATGGAAAGTGCAGACATCCTCAAACATATTATTCAGATGAAGCATACCCACAATAAGCTTCATCAAATGGGATGTCTTGTTCCCAATAATGAATTACAATCAATTCTCGTAACTTTGTTGCCAGAATCATGGGATCACTTTTCTGCATCTTATTTCAGCATCCAAAGCAGTGCCAAAAGCACTGGAACATGCAAGGTAACAACTCAGGAACTCTGTAATATTATAGGTTATGAATATCATTGCTGCCAAAGAGAGTCCAGGTCAGACAACATCAATGACGAACACATTGGTACATCTACAAGTATGACTACATACTACCCTAAGGACAAGGGATGAGGGAAAAAGTGGAAGGTTGACAAAGCACATGACCCCTGCAAGATATGCGACAAATTGAATCACATAACCACTGTAGGAAAGCATTAATTCCTACAACTGCAACTGCCAATCCCCGCAAACTCCTTCAGTCTACCTGACTCACCAAAAACACTACCGACCATAACATTAACAATCCACCCATATCCGCACAATGCCCACTTGTTTATTTCTCTCCTTTTCTTCTTTCACTTTATTTCGAGCGGGTAAAGTCTTGGAGCCACACTATACATACTTCCACTATTCCGTTGGCTCATACTTTATGTTTGGACTTAGTTTGGCACCATTGCAGGAATCTCCACACTATAAAAGTCTGTACTTAGTTTCTGGAAATTTATCTTTGGTCACCACAGACTTGAGGTCAAATGCATGTAAGACCCATATGAAACAACGCAAGTACCAATGCTCATATGATCCTCAATGCACCTAAACCCTTTTCATTCTGCACCAGCCCCCTCCCTTTTCCTTGGAAACCTGTCAGAAAGTGCATTACACTCTCACCAACACATACCCAGGACCAACAGACACAACCTTCTTTATATCCTCTCACACGTAATCCCTCCCGGGTCAATAATTTCGCACCCCTTCTTAACACTATTAACTTAGTCCTGACCTACTAACACTAGGAAGGGACAAAGTATCATTTCACCACCAACTGTTGCTTCAAGGGTAAACCCAAGTGCAACAACTGCAGATGGTTCAGACATATCACTGCTAACTGTCGAAGGAAAGGGGGAGAAAAAGAAGAGCCAGAAAAGACAAAGTCTACACCAAAGAGTAATAAAGGCAAAGAGCATGCAAATAAAGTATGCAATGTCAAAGAAGATGAAGAGATGGATGTCACCTTTAATACTATGTACAATGTATCAATGAATGAGAATGATGACACCATTGATATGTATTCCTGGGTTGCAGACTTGGCAACAATGTCTCATATTTGCAATAATTGAGCAGCATTCTTAGAATTTATGCTGCTTGAGCATAAATGTGTCAATGGGATTGGAAACTCTCCCATACAAGTATTAGGGCACAGCATTGTTTTATCACAAAGTCATATAGATAATGAGACAAAGTCTGTATGCCTACATAAAGTCCCATATGCTCCACAGGCAGTGAATAATTTATTGTCAATTGGATGACTCAATGAAGAAGGGGGGAGAGCTATCACCAGAGGCAGTAGGATAACCCTCTTCAATTCTGAACACCAAGCTTTTGCTGTAGGACATCATATCAATAAGCTATATTGGTTCAGTATGTCTACAGTAGAGCAAAACATCAGTAATACCACTATTGAAATATGTGCACATACCTGGGAAATGCAGCACCGAAAATTCAGTCATATTGGCATCAAGGACTTGAAATGTTTACTCACCAAAGAAATGGTTGATGGATTCACAGCTGATGAGCACTCACCTAACTTTGAATGTGATGCTTGTATCCAAGAAAAACAAGAACATAGCCCATATCCAAAACACACATTGACTCAATCTGAAAACACCAGCGAGTTGACCCATACTGATGTATGGGGTCCCACTCGAGTGACTGTGATGTCTGGTGTAAAATATTATCTCTCGTTCATTGATAACTGTACACGTTGAAGTATATTACAGTTCCTGAAGATGAAAGATGAGGCATCACAGAAGGTGAAAGAATACCTCACCTTCATTGAATAAAAATGGGAGAAATGACTTAAAATCTTGAGAGCAGACAATGGCAAAGAGTATATATGTAAATAAGTTGTTGTTAATGTGGAGCGCAGAGCAAGGCATTGAGGTCCAATTCACTGTGCCATATTTGCTGCCACAGAATGGTGTTGCAGAGTGCCTGAATAAAACTATTGTCAAATTAGTACATGCAATGATGATCATGTGTGGCATACCTCATTTCCTATGGTCAAAGAGATGGGTACCTGGGAAATTGTTGATCCTCCCCAGGATAGAAAACAAGTCTCAAACAAATGGGTATTCATTCATAAATATGGTAAAGACAGTGAACTACTCAAATACAAGGCTAGATTAGTAGCTAGAGGGTTTTCCCAAATTCCTGGAATGGACTATAATGAAACATTTTCCCTGGTCATCATATTGGAGACAATCCAGGCAATACTTGCATTAGCAGTATCCAAAGACTGGGAAACCCAACAAATGGACATAAAGGGTGCATACCTAAACAGCATCCTCAAAGAGCAAGTCTATACGAAGCAGCCAGAAGGGTTTGATGATGGAACCCTGCAGCTATGCCATTTGATTAAAACCCTTTATGGACTTGAGCAATCTGGACAAGAATGGAATGAAGAGCTCAATAAACAGCTCACACTCAAAAATTTTGAGTGATTACATTCTGATCCATGTGTCTATATTAGACGAGGTTTAGGCAGTATAGAAATCATCACTGTATGGGTTGATGATCTATTATTATTTACTAACCAACCTGATCTGATGGTCTCACTCAAGCAAGAACTACAGGAATTATTCAAGGTAACTGACCTTGGATATCCATCCAAAATCATCAGGATTGAGATTGAGCATGATCAGACAATCAAATCTATCATGATCACACAAGCTCAATATATCAATTCTATTCTAGAGAAGTATGGACTCCAAAATACCAATAGTGTTGGTATGCCCCTTGATCCTGGAATAAAAATTGAACCATCAGACCAAGATACTGAAAATGGAAATAGAAGTAATCCATATTCATCCCTGATTGGATCTCTTATATATGCTGTGATTGCCCAAACTACTAGGGATTAGCTAGGAGTAGTAAATAGGTATAAAGTAAACTCACCTCAGCCACTGCCAAAAAGGGGCAAAGAACAACTGAGGAATCCAAGGTGAAAACTAAGTATATGTATGTAGTGGAGTGGGTGGAGAAGTGCTTGCTAATGATAATCAGGGGAACAGGCACAGGAACAAGGAGGAAATGGAATTAAGCAATGTAAGAAAGTGACGGAGCATCCCTAGAGGCCCCAGAGCAATGACAAGAAAAGGACGAAGTATGATAAAAGTCCACATGAGTTCCATATGAATTCTGAGCAGATGCTGAGACTCCAAGTGGTTCTGCCTGGCAGCAGAGCAGAGGTATGAACTCTGACATTCTGGAAATGCGGAGTTGGTGTTCCAGTTCCAGAGTTCAATTGTACTTTGTCATGCTACATGTCCAGATATAACATTTTCTGTTTTTCACTTTGCATCATTCATGGCTAATCCAAAGTTGAACCATTTGGTGGCAGCCAAGCACATACTTTGATATCTTGTTGGTACCAGAAATTATGGTATAACCTATAAAGCTTGTGAGAATCAGAGTAATAATTTTATTGTATATGCCAATGCTGATTTCACGAATAATAATGACCAGATATTTATATCTGGTTATGTATTTCTATTGTCTGGGGGCGCTATCATGTTGAGCTCACAAAACCAAAATGCTGTGATGCTGTCAACGGCAGAAGCTGAATACACAGCACTTGTGCATGTGACCAAAGAAGCCATTTGGCTCCACAATCTATTTATGGAGCTTGGCTTTGCACAAAAAGGAGCAACCATACTATATGGGGACAACCAATCATCACTTGTTATTGCGAAAAATCCCCAATATCATCAGTGTTCTAAGTATTTCAACATTAGAAATCATTAGATAAGATATGCAATAATATTATTTGCGCTAAGTATCGTCCAAGTGCTAAAATGGCTGTGGACATGGTTACAAAAGCATTGCTGAAACCCAAACATTCCCAACATACTACTGAACTTGGCTTGAGTTTGGCTTAAAGTGTTGAGGAAATGTTGTGAAAAGCCAAATTGCCAAATTGGAGACTCAAATATAGTGTGTCTAGTATAACAAAGCAGGATCTGAGTCTGAATATAATAACAATTCTTCTGGCACTCTTCTATTATCTTAAGCCTACATTGACTGCCCTTGGACATAATTTCTCTACAACAATTCTTACAAATCATTCACACACTCCAAGCATTATCCATATTATCAACCTATGCTATTCCTGTATCTGATCATCTATATTTTCAACAGCGGAGAATGGGAGTGATGAAGAGGAGTTTGCTTTTGACAACCATGGAGCTTCATACATTAGTGATGAACAAGTCTATCAACCCATTGGGGGTGCTGCCCCCCAGTATGCTGCCCACCCATCACCCTGTCATCCTAGTTCTTATGTCAATTCCCATTTATTTTCTCCAGGGTGATACATGTTTCCATGCCCTTATTCCTCCCCCAGGCAACATCTCCCCAGAAGTCATCCATCCTAAACCCTATTCTCCTACACATCTCTACACACTGCCACACAATCCTACACAATCTTTCAAATTCACCTTTATTTTATTTTATTTGAATCACATCATATCATATATTATACACTCCTGTGCCCTGAAAACATAATCTGTTTCCAGGCCAGGCATCCCACAGCCAATGCCCTCACACCTTCCCCAAGGTGTCCAATGCTCCAGCCACTTCAACTACCCACTTCCATGGTCATCCATCCATTTTTGACCCATCAAGTCCAATTTCAACATGTCCAGCCCACCTCATTGTTTTTCAGGTCACTGGGTCAAATTTTGATGTATTGGGTGCATTTCTAACAGAGTCCATCCATTTTTGACATGTCAGCTTTGCAGCCTTTGCTTTTGTGACAGTGTGTCTCCTCAGGTCCAGTCTTGAGACAGCAAGACCCTTTTCAAGGTAATTGGATCCATGCCATTAACAAAAACTATAATAGGGCAGTGATTGCCCAGACTACTAGGGATTAGCTAGGAGTAGTAAATAAGTATGAAGTAAACTCACCTCAGCTGCTGCCAAAGAGGGGCAAAGAATGACTGAAGAATCTGAAGTGAAAACTAAGTATATATGTGTGGCAGAATGGGCAGAGAAGCGCTCGCTAATAATAATCAGGGAATAGGAACAGGAACAAGGAGCAAATGGAATCAAGTGATGTCAGGAAGTGACAGAGCGCCAATGGAGGCTCAGGAGTGATGACAAGGAAAGGATGATAAAGTACAATAAGAGTCCACACAAGTCCGTACAGAGTCCAAGCAGTCATTGAGACTCTGAGTGGTTCTGCCTGGCAGCAGAGTGGAGGTAGGAACTTCAACATTTCGGGAGCATGGAGTTGGTGTTCCAGTTCCAGAGTTCACTGTATTTTGTCAGCCATTTTTGAGCCACTGGGTTTTTGCTTTTGAGATGATAAATGCATTTTCCACACATCCATTCCAATTTTGAGATGGTGTCATCATTTTTCATGCAATCAAGTCCATTTTTCACACACTGGGTCCAGTTTCCAGATGGTGGGAATATTTGTGAGGTGACCATGTCACATGTCGGGTTCAATTTCGAGGCCGTTTTTGTCACGTCGGGTCCATTTCCGAGACGGTGGGATTATATTTTCGAGTTTGGACATTTGACACACTGGGTCCAGTTTCGAGATGGTGGGTTTGATAGGGAAATGGTAGTCCAATGTCATGTGTTTCATTCAGTGGTACTCGCTTAAACACTGACCCACTCGTTCCGACCGTCGCCGTGCTCGGACAACAACAGACTTTGTATTCAAAATTTATGTAGGCCGCATACAGAAGGTACTTGATACGCTAAAATTGCTACCATGCTTATTTGTTGAGTTGTTGTAGCTTGGGAGGCAGAAAACTGATTTCGTGTTTCAAGTGGGGCCAGCACAACTCACATCTAAGTCCACCAGGCAACAGTAATCACGTTAATATTCCATTACCAACGGTCTCTGTCATAAATGATCAGCGGGCGTCTAGATTTTGGGCCTGGCGTATCTTCTGAGACTCCCTTGCATCTCCAAGATACAGGTATGACACACGACATCTCCACGTCTAACATTCTACTCAATCACCAACAGCGCTGCCCCCTTGTTTAGCCTGCTGTCATGTGACCCAACAAGTAGAACTCACACGCACACGAGTGACAAGAGAAGCTGTGGTCCACAGAAAACGTACTACGCTGACGCAAGCCTATAAGATACAAAAAAATACGACAAGACACGGCGCGGACATATGTAGCAAGGTATCAGGGGCCGTCGTCCATCTAACACGAGCACAAGACTCAGTCTATGCAAGGCCATTCTCAAGCTTGAACCACTATTTGGACAAATGAGATACATCAGTATCCGTGCAGGTCAAGAATGAGAACACTCACCTCCACCATCTTGCTTACCCCCTCCTCAAGCCCCACCTTGGGTTCGTACCCCAACACCCTCCTCGCCTTCTCGATATTATGATACCTCGTCGCACAGCTATACCCCACTCTATACCTCGTAAACCCAGCCTCTTTCCCAATTAACCCAGCCCAACACTCCGCCAAAAATCCAAGAACCATCCCAAACTTCCTCGGGATAACCCACCTTGCCCTCTGTGCGCGCTTCTTTCCCTCCTCGGTAGGCGGATCGAGAGCGAGCCATACGACGCGCATAAAGTCCCAGAAATAAACGGGCTCTCCGTTCGTGATGAAGAAGGCTTGACCAGCGACTTGGAGTGGATTACTCGATGCAAGCTCGAGGGAGTTCTCGGAAAATTGGTCGAAGCGGCTACGGCGGACGGGGTGCATGGGTTCGTGCGGGTCATGTGGGGCATTGAACGCTGCTTCTATGGCTGAGGCATTCGGAGGAGGTGTGACGTAAGGACCTAGAGGACGTGCAAGGCATGTGGGAACGCGTCGGAATCCAGTTGTGGCGGATACTGAAGGGAGAGCGTAGCCGAGTGATGAGCGGAGCTCGGGGTCGATGGGTTTGGTGTCTGAAGGAGGAACGAGCTTGTCGGCTGCGAGGAGGTGCGCCTGGGCGAGGTTACCGACATAGGTATAGTCGAAGAGGTTGTTATTATCTCCGACTTGGAAGTGCGTTTGACCGCGTTGGTAGGCTTGGTAGAGGCCCACCATCATTTGTCGGTCTCCAGGGCTTGGCATGATTGTGTGTGAGCGAAGAAGTGGACGTGAATGAGGGTGAGGGATTGCTCACCCGAATATGCCTGCAGGCCGCAGTGCGACAGTCAGAAGACCGCCTTTTCCGTTCGCGTCCAGAATAAGAGCCTCGCCCTTAGCCTTCGAGTCATTGTACGCATCGAACGGTTTTTCAGGGTAGGGTGAACGTTCGTCGAGATTAATCACGTCACTCCCATCAAACACGACGCCTGCGGAACTCGTGTAAACCAGTTTTGAGATACCAGCAGCAACAGCTGCGTCTATCACCGCTCGGGTGCCGTCGACGTTGACTTTGTGGTAGATGGACGGGTCCTTGGCCCCGTGTGGAGGCGAGGCAGTGTGTATGATACAGGTCGTACCAGACTGTAGGCAGTGCCTGATATTCACTCCATTCGAATGGAAACATCCTACGAACATGCTCACCTTGCGAATAGCATTGAGAACCTGCTGTTCGTCCGTAATGTCACCAGCGTAGAAAGGAACGTCATGGTGTCTCTGCACAATGTCGAACACCGAGACAACATCACCACGGGCAAGGAGATGGTCGACGATGTGTCTACCAACGAAACCGCTCCCGCCGATGACCAGGTATACGTCTTTTTGTTGAGTGGACATTGTGTTCGGGAGTGGTAGGCAACGCCAACCGGAACTGGACGATGTTTTTCTGTTCTGGCCACGTGGATTGGTTGTAGATATATATGGTATACCCCTATTTTCTGTGTGTCTGGGGTAAGACTGTTATATTCTTGTTCGTGGTGGTGAGAAGATGCGTTATCAATCAGGACATCATATATCATAAAAACGACGAGGATGATCCTAGTTTCTCCATCAGGGTGTCACTGTCCACGCACATTTATCACTCTTAATCATTTACCCGCGTAAAGTCACTTATAAACTGTTGAATTTCGGACGGGTGAAAAAAGAAATCCATTCACGTGATTAACACGAGCCACAAACAATATTGATCTTATCAGCGCGTCGTATTTCAAAATACGACAAATGATTATCAGGGAACTGTGGTGGCTACACGCCCAGATTGGCTTTTCACTTGGTGGGTATTTGACGAAAAATGTATGGACAACCTAGATATATTATCCATTGCATGGCTGAGCAACATACACACCAGGAATTTCAATGTTATAAGGGCCTTAGAATAGATTTCAGAATGGAATTGAAAAATATTATGTTATACATACTCTCATTGGTAGGTGAGAAATATCCAAAGTAAAAGTAAGTATATATATATATATAGTGGAATGGGCAGAGAAGCACTTGCTAATAATGACAGGGGATTAGGAACAGGAATGTGAATGGAGATGAAAATGAGGTTAAGTGAGGTAAGATAATGATGGAATGCCCCTGGAGGCTTGGGAGTAATGATAAGGAAAGGATGATAGAGTAAAATGATAGTCTGCATGAATTCTGGATGGACCCTGAGCAATTCTGGACAGATTCTGAGTGGTTTTGCATGGGAGTGGAGTGGAGTCAAGATTTCTGGGTTTCCAAGATTCCAGAGTTGGTGTTCTGGTTCCAGAGTTCACTGTACTTTGTCAAGCATTTGATACTACTTTGGGAGTTTCAATATTCTGACCACTCCATAACATATTTCATAATACTTTTCAGAATTTAATATTCTACATCACATTCTATGACCTCTTAAAGTATTATATTTGTATACCCCACTGAGAATCTTTCACACAGCAAAATATATTTGCAATTATTCCATTGATCCCTGAAATGTAATATTTATCACCCACCAATAAGGGTATGTATAATATAATATTTTTCAATTCCATTCTGAAATCTATCCTCAGGCCATCAAAACATTGAAGTTCCTGTTTTGATACTATCCCTTACAGTGCAGTTGGCAGCACACACCAGTTAGCAGTTTTGCAAAATATACCACTTCATCACACATTTTCATTCATCCCCCACTATACATATGTTCTAGCACTGGAATGGAACTACTGCAAGCTTGAACAAAACCAATTCATGGAGAAGTGAGTGATATCATTGAAAATATGAATGTCATGCTGGATGTCAGAAAACCCCAAACCACCCTTGCAAGGCTGCCATATTGAGGCATGATTCTGACACACTTTGTCACTAATGGGTCCAAATTGAGACTGGTGATGGTTCACTGACACAGCATGGGCCATTTTTGGACCATCTTGAGACTATTGAGACCATATTTTGAGCAAATGTAACTCCTTATAACACCCTTGCAATAAATTTCAGGTATTGTTCCAATACAGTTACAAGCCAGCGGTGTCTTGAGGCCTTTCATTGGCTTACAAGTGATTGGAAGGTAAAATACTTTCTTCTGACAGATGATCACACTGTTGTCACCTGCTGAAGCAATGCTGAGCTGCGCTTGAAGTTTTTGTCCTGCCATTTTGGTTACCTGCCAGCCACTACATGCTGACATCAGATTAATATTGCTGCTCATGGTGCTGGCTTTTCTGTGCAAGTCCAGAGGCAGAAGAGGGAAGCTACATGCCTCATCAGATCCCACTTACAAGTTGTGCATACAGGTGGTAATTATTGTCTTTTTCAGGCAACTTGTCCACATGACTTTTTATGCCTAAAAACACCTCTCACCTCTGCTTGACTCCATCTGCTCAGCACCTCATTGGAATTCAATGCAAACATTACCATTTTACTCTGACAAGCACAGAGAATCCATTCTGTATTGACCAGTTGGCAAAGAACAAGTTTTTCTGAAGGTGGCATTTCAGCCCTTGGGATTTTGTGGTTATCATATTTTTGAGAATTCATTTTTGGTCACTTGGTCATTGCAGAATTGATTCCTTGACCTTGATGGAGTCTGGTTATTTGGTTTTCATCACATTCCAGTGGGTCGTTGGAGAGATATGGTTGAGTGGAGGTGAGATGTTTTTGTGCATAAAAAAGTCACATGGACAAGTTGCCTGAAAAAGACAATAATGGCCTTGCTATTGGGTTGTACAAGAGTACCAGTGCTGCCCCCAGAGCACAGAATGTTGACAAAATACAGTGAACTCCGGAACAAGAACACCAACTCTGCTTTCCCAGAATGTCGGAGTTTGTACCTCCGCTCCACCGCCAGGCAGATCTGCTTGGAGTTGCAGTGCCCACTCAGAATCCATGCGGAATTCATGCGGACTTTCATCACATCTTATCATTCTCTACTTGTCATCACTCCTGAGCCTCCAGGGGCGTTCCATCATTTTCCTACATCGCTTGGGATTAGCTAGGAGTAGTAAATAAGTATAAAGTAAACTCACCTCAGCCCCTGCCAAAGAGGGGCAAAGAA
>KN825447.1:0-18854 GCA_000827395.1 Paxillus rubicundulus Ve08.2h10 | reverse complement strand
CTGCTGGGGCATGTTGCCTGGGCGAGGAACGAGGCCTTGGCAACATGTCCACAGCAGTGGTCCATCTATGATCCTGCAACATATAGAGAGGAATTACAGTAATGAATAGAATGACAGGGTGATGGGTGGTCCATTGGGTGGTCCATCCATCATCCTGTAGTGTACCAAGGGGGATTGGGGGCAACGCCCCCAACAAGTTGCAGACTCGTATCTCCTCAACAGCTCACCGGAATGCAATGAAAACTAGTAGCCAGACCCTGACAAGGTCAAGAAATCGATGCTGTAATGACCAAATGACCAAAAGTGAATTCTCAAAAATATGATAACTATGAAATCACGAGGGCTAAAATGCTGATTTTGAAACAACTTGTTCTTTGCTAATCAGCCAACATGGAATGGATTCTTTGCACTCGTCTGGATAATGGAACTTCTGGCGTTTTTGGCTGGAGATTGGTATGGTGATTGACCAGCAATCACACTGGCCTATTTTGGTGAAGTCAAGCCAAAGAGCATTGTTCAAACTCCACCATGATGCCATGGCGGTCAAGAGGAGGGCATCCGTCAAATCCTGAACACTTTGGGTTGTCATGCCATGAGGTGCCAGAGGTCCTCCTTTTGTTTACTTTTTCTGCAGAATAATGCCCTATGTCACGGTTTTGCTCAATTTGTGGATAGACAACTCAATTCACCTTCTTTACACTTGGTGTGTAGACAGACCCACCCAAAATTACATAGTCTCTATTACTCTAGATAGTTAATTTGTAATAAAGCATTGAAATTCAAGAGCTACAGCATGTTCTTGTATTCCAGCCTACTTCCAAATTCAGCATGACTTTGATCAAAATCACAGCCACAAGACTAGATAAACAATGTGTTAATGCATCTCATGGATCTTGCTCTCCTCCCATTCACTCCTTCATTTATTGATGTACAGTTGAAAAGGTCATAATGAATACTGGTGGGGCTGTCAAAACCAGATGCACTATCAGGTAGATGCAACATGGAATGTGTCACAATTTGTGATGATTTGTGACCTCCCTCTACAGTGTGACACAAGAGTGGACATTTATACAGTAGTAACAGTAGCTCAAGCAAAATAACTATCTAATGAAGTTTGTTTACTGTTGAGTAGTTCTTCACGTCAAAAATTGGCACAGTATTTAGATAAAAAGCAGGATAGATTGAAAGAAATAGTGGGACCACCATATTGCATGCACCCAGCCTCAACCTGTGTACACAACTTGATGAGATCAGCATGTGACAACAAGGGATCTGCCGAGTTGTCACCAATGTTATTGTCATCATATTCAATCTCAATAATATCTCCATTTGCAATGCAATTTCTGGCCACACCTTGTCAGCAATTCCTTTGACGCTCCCATCTGAGTCCAAGTTTCCACTGGTGCAAGTCCTCTCCTCCACAGAGTCAAGAAGTTTGTTGATCATCAGGAGGGTTCCAAAGATGTGGTTGTGAGACTTCAAAGGATGAACTGAGTCCATAAGGTCAGTCTCAAGTGCTACCACTTGACTGGGTTTTGGTAGTGGCAGTGCAGGTATTGTGGGAATGTGAAGCTTGAGACTGCTGTGGGAGGATGCAGCTTTGGAAAGTTTATCCACAGCTTCAAGGGCATCTGCAATGGCTCCTTCTGCATCCATGATAAATTTGAGAGCTGGCCTCCAGTCAGAATCCTCGAACTGGGCCCCCAGATGTGCCTGCAATGCCGCCTCAGCCTGTGGTAAGGTCATTTCACCAGATGTGGCAAAATTGCAGATGATTTTCCAGGCAAGTGGATCAGCATGCGTCAGAAAGGGAAGGAGGGATGGTATTGCAGACAAGTCCCTATATTCTTTTGAAGTGTTAGCATGGAATCAATTTGAACAAGACACAACTTATGACTGAATCTGCATGTGATTCCAACAATGTTGGATCATTGCAGGAGTGACCTCATTCCAGCCTTTCTTTGCCATGGTCATTGCATCAAGAAGATCAATTTTGTAGATTTCCTGCTCACCAGCTGCATCCTGGTCAAGTGCATGAACACAGAAGCTGCAGTGATACAGTGCCTTGAAGCAGCATATAATCCCTGTGACAAAACTATAATAGGGCAGTGATTGCCCAGACTACTAGGGATTAGCTAGGAGTAGTAAATAGGTATAAAGGAAACTCACCTCAGCCGCTGCCAAAGAGGGGCAAAGAACAACTGAGGAATCCGAAGTGAAAAACTAGATATATATATGTAGCGGAGTGGGTGGAGAAGCACTCGCTAATGATAACAAAGGGAATAGGAACAGGAACAAGGGGGGAATGGAATTAAGCGATGTAGGAAAGTGATGGAATGCCCCTGGAGGCTCAGGAGTGATGACAAGTAAAGAATGATGAGATGTAATGAGAGTCTGCATGAATTCCGCATGGATTCTGAGTGGGCGCTGAAAGTCCGAGCAGATCCGCCTGGTGGTGGAGTGGAGGTACAAACTCCAACATTTCGGAAAAATGGAGTTGGTGTTCCAGTTCCAGAGTTCACTGTATTTTGTCACCCTGCATTGCAAGGCTGTACAAATGAGGTCATATTTGGCTCAAAAAATTCCACATGGATATTTGTTGGCTGGTATGATACAATATGACTCCTAATATTATCAACAAAGAGGATTATGTTTCATTTTTGATATTTCCTATGAAGATCAAATCTCTTCAGCCACCTATTAAGCATGGGCTATGATATCAGACAAGTGGACTGAGATTTGAGTCATAACTTACTCATCAAAGAGATCAGCTGTCATCCATGCCTTCTTATTATGGTGATAGAAAAATCCACACTCCTCCAGCCCTTGCTTCTTGGCCTTGCCTACAAAAAATGGTTCAAGCTTCTCACTGCCATTGGCATTGCATGCAAAGCCAATGGTAATGTAAAACTTATCCTTCTTTTTCCTGCTCGTCTGTTTTGTTGTGAGACCATGATCTGGAGGCGCATTAAAAGATAGCAGCAATTAGATAAGGATATGATGATATCAAGGTGCTGACTAAGGAAATAGGGCAGTCTTATTGAAATTCCACCAATCTCTTGGTGCATATTGGGTGAGAACCTTCTTACAGTGTCCTTGTTCAACCTGCACTGCTTCTCCATGTCGACAATGCTCCCATATTTTGTATGTCTTGCAAAATGATTGCAACCACCCATCACCAGGAAGCTGTTCATTCTCTGGAATTTGAAGTTCTTCCTCAAATCTCTTGTGCTTCTCCCATAGCATTGGACCTGTAATAGTCTCACCTCTATTTTCCATATGTCATACCCAATGAATCAGGGCACATTCAACTGCTGGTGATGTTATGACATGTGGGCGCTCTGATGAGAGTGCTGTGGGGTTGTCATTTATGCGAGCTTCCATTTTTGGATGTTCCCATAATTTATGACACAATGTTGACTGATCAAAGAGAAGTGCACCAGTCTGTGATGAACTGAAGTGCTGAACAATGTTGGCTTGGGTCATGGTAGGATGAGCATCAATGAAGGCATAGACCTTCATCCAATCAGAAAGGGTGAGGTTTTTCTGAGTTACAGATGGAGTTTGAGCAGAGGTGCAAGGAGCATCTTTAGTTTTCTGTCATTTTTCTGGCTTTGAAGCATCAGCTGGGATATTTTTTGGTTTATGTTTTAGAATTTCAAGCATCATGAATAAGGATGCAGGATGATTCAGTGGGCTGGGTGTTGGACTTTCATTATGCAAAGATTATAGATATACCATAGTTAAAATAGGTTGTCCAACAATATGGTGGGCTGCCTTAACCCCATTCACTATTGTAACCATCCAGTAATACATAATGGCCCAAAATTCTCTTGCATTATTATTTTGCATTATTATTGCATATTTCAATGTGCCTGACAATGAACCCCACCAAACTCCTTGTATTATTGAATTTATGCACTATTACATTATGCACTATGGCCTTTTCAACTGTAGTATATCTTTTCACCACGTTCTTGACAGAATACACTGAACTCCAGAAGGGGAACACCAACTCCACACTCCTGGAATGTTGGAGTTCCTACCTCTGCTCTGCCTGGTGGCAGAACCACTCAGAGTTTCAGCATCTGCTTGGAATTTGTATGGAACTTGCATGGACTTCTATTGCACCTCACCATCCCTTTCTTGTCATCACTCCTGAGCCTCCAGGGATGCTCTGTCACTTTCTTACATTGCTTAATTCCATCTCCACCTTGTTTCTGTCCCTATTCCCTGATTATTATTAGTGAGTGCTTCACTGCCCATTCCACCATATACACTTAGTTTTCACTTCAGATTCCTCATGACAAAAGCTATAAGAGGGCAGTGATTTCCCAGACTACTAGGTATTAGCTAGGAGTAGTAAATAGGTATAAGGTAAAGTCACCTCAGTTGCTGCCAAAGAGGGGCAAATAATGACTGAGGAATCCAAAGTGAAAACTAAGTATATGTATGTAGTGGAGTGGGCAGAGAAGTGCTCGCTAATGATAATGAGGGGAATAGGAACAGGAACAAGGAGGAAATGGAATTAAGTGATGTAAGGAAGTGATGGAGCATCCCTGGAGGCTCAGGAGTGATGACAAGAAATGGATGATGAGGTATGATAAAAGTCTGTGTGAGTTCCATATGAATTCTGAGCAGACACTGAGACTGTGAGTGGTTCCACCTGGTGGTGGAGCAGAGGTACAAACTCCAACATTCCAGAAATGCAGAGTTGCTATACTGTGTGATAAGGCATGAGCAGCACAGCATGTAGTTTGTGTACCTAAGAGGACATGTTGGACCATCCATTTGCTTATTCATCTGTCTGGCACCCCTCTCCTAAGATTAGGGCCGGGCCATGTGGTGTGGTCACATGTACAGTATGAAAAGGGGCAAATAAAGAAAGTGGCTGACAGCAGTTTTGAACTTGTGACAGTTCTTGTCAGGGGGCTTCACTGCTGCCCCTACCGCTTGTCTATCTGACTGTGTTTAGGATACCAACTACCAATCTAATGTCCTACTTCGGGAGTTATGCTTAGTCAGCAGGCATGACTATGGTAAGCAATATCCAAAGCTGGATTGGTTGCAATGTGGGTTTGACAATGGGAGGTAGGAGTCTCTACCATGGGAACCCATTAGTCATTGAGCAGGAAGAGGCCTTTTGGCACACCCACCAGCATTTTGTGCATTGCCTTGCACTCCCCATGGTAGTTCATACTACCATGGGATCCTCTTATGTCATCCAATCCAATGTGGATTCACCAAGGACACAGATAGGAGCCTCTACTGTGGGAACCCAATGTCATTGAGCAGGAAGGGGCCTTTTGGCACACCCACTGGCATTTGTGCATTGCCTTGCACTCCCCATGGTAGTACATATTACCATGGGACCCTCTTATGTCATCTGATATGGATTTGATCAAAACACAGATGGTGTTCCAGTTCCAGAGTTCACTGTATTTTGTCACCTCAGTCATTATTTGCCCCTCTTAGGCAGCAGCTGAGGTGAGTCTATTTTATACCTACTTACCACTCATAGCTAATGCTGAGTGGTCTGGGCAATCACTGACAAAATACAGTGAACTCCAGAACTAGAACACCAACTCTGCACTTCTGGAATGTCAGAGTTCCTACCTCTGCTCTGCCACCAGGTGG
The DNA here is from genome assembly GCA_000827395.1 of Paxillus rubicundulus Ve08.2h10. Lineage (NCBI taxonomy): Eukaryota > Fungi > Basidiomycota > Agaricomycetes > Boletales > Paxillaceae > Paxillus > Paxillus rubicundulus. The sequence goes on along the minus strand of KN825447.1, from coordinate 13,217 downwards.
GACCACTTGGAGCTTCAGTGTTTGCTCAGAATCTGTCTGGAACTTGTGCAGACTTTCATTGCATCTCATCATCCCTTTCTCGTCATCACTCCCAAGCCTCCAGGGATGCTCCATCACTTCCTTACATCACTTAATTACATTTTCCCCTTGTTCCTGTTCCTATTTCCCTGATTATTATTAGTGAGTGATTCTCCCCCCATTCTGCTACACATATATACTTAGTTTTCACTTTGGATTCCTCAGTCATTCTTTGCCCCTCTTTGGCAGCAGCTGAGGTGAGTATACTTTATACCTATTTACTACTCCTAGCTAATCCCTAGTAGTCTGGGAAATCACTGCCCTCTTATAGCTTTTGTCAATCACATCCCTCAGTATCCCAGGTACCACCACCACTGTAACTGTACCTGATCCCTTAACCATTTCCCCTACCTTATCTGAGACTCTGACAATCTCCAGCACAGCTACAGCAGAAGAAGTCCAGAAATGGACAGAGAAGAATGAGAGAGCCCACAGAATCATTCAGGACAGCATCAGTGATGCCCTTTTACTCAAGATGGAGATGTACACCACTGCCTGGGACCTCTTTGATGCACTCTTATCCATTCACCAAGCATCAAACCGCACCTCCACCTTCTACATATTCCAACAGCTGTTCAACTCCACATGGTCTGGAGGTTCTGCCATCTCTGAGGACATCATGTCACTCTAGACTTTGGAAGCCCACCCTGCCAGAATGAAGTTTGTGATTGACACTAGACTCCTCACCTTTGTCCTTTTGAACTCCCTTCTGAAAACTCCAGAATGGAACATGTTCACCTCCTTCATCATCAACACTGTTGAAGACAGAAAAGTCACTTAAAATGCCATGGAAACCCAGATCACCTTGAAGGAGGTGTACCTCAACCCTTCTGGACCCTTGGACTCCACCCTTAAAGTCTCCAACAAGTCCTCCACTGGTTCACCCAACTCTGCTGCCTGGTGCAAGCACCACCAACAGTCCAGACACATTTCCAATGACTGCTATGCTTACCAGTCTTGAACAAAGGAGCTGAGAAAAGGAGGAGGAAAGAAATGGGAGAAAAAGAAGGAGAAAGCCAATGTGACAGAGGGCACTCTGGATGTTACCCCTAAAACTCCAGAGATTGCAAACATAGTTACTGAAGGTGTATCCAAGCCTTTAATGGCATGTGTTCTTGCCTACTTGTCATCTGAACCCAAGGCCAGTGGGAGAAATGCCATTGTCATTGACTCTGGAGCTACTTCCCACATGGTTCCAGACTTACTCCCCACTGGTTCCACCTCATCCTGTTTCTTTTGGAGACAACTCCACCACCTCTGCTATCAGAATTGGAACTGTTGCACTCTTCTTCACCATCTCCAGAAAGAAGTATGAACATCTCCTGACCAATGTCCTGCTCATTCCAGAGTTCCAGATTTCCCTCATCTCTGTAAACTGCCTCTCCACTTCTGGAGTTGCTACTGTCTTCCCAGCTAGTTCCAGCACATGGTACATCCAAAAGGGGAGAACTTCAGTTCTCAGCAGAACTCATTGACAGGGGCTATATCATGCAAATGTCATGCTGCAGTGGACATAAACCTTCTCCACTGATTTATGGGACACATCTCTGTAGCACAGATCAAACATGTGGTCAAGTGGGGACAACTCCAGGGGATTGATGTCCTGACCAAAACTCCATCCTTCTGTGAGGCCTGCATTCTTGGAAAGATGAAGAAGCTCTCATTTGAACTCCTAGAGGAACCCCACACAACCTGAGCACTCCAAATAGTCCATATGGATGTTGGAGGTCCAATAACTCCTCAATCCCAGGAAGGGTACAAGTACTGGATCATCATTGTAGATGACTTCTGCCACTTTCCTTGGATATAATTTATGAAACACAAAAGGGAAGCACTCCAGATCTACACTTGCTGGAAAGTTGGTGTCCAAATGCTCTTCTGCATGGAAGTCAGACAAGAGAAATTCTCCAATGCTTATGTGGATTCCATCTGGAGTGACAGAGGAGGGGAATACATCAATGGGGCCTTCCGAGAGCAACTTCAAAAGGACAGAACTCTGCATGAGACCTCCACTCCCTACACCCCAGAGCAAAATGGATTAGCAGAGCAGATGAACCAGACATTATCTCTCCTCACAAATACCATGCTGGAAGAGTCCTGACACCCAAAGTCCTTCTGGGCAGATGCCATGGCCACAGCCACCTACATCACCACACAATGTCTGATGTCTGCACTCCATAGAGAAAACCCCTATCAAACACTATTCTGCTGATGGATCAATTCCACCATTTTCCACCCCTTTGGTTGCCCCACCTACACTCACATATCAAAGGAACAACATGGAGGAAAACTCTGCTTACATGGATGGAAATGTATCATGATTGGCTACGCCTATGGCTAACAAGCCTACAAACTCCTAGACATCAAATGTCAGATGATCATGATCATCTCCATTTGGCATGTCACCTTTGACAAGGCTGTAACCATCTCTGCATGTCACCTTGCCCTGTGGAATGTCCCCACTGTTGAGGGACACTGGGAGGGACTACTTCCAAGGCAACTGGAGATGATGAGGACACAAGAGAGGAGAACCTGGAATCTGGAACTCCAGACCTATGCAGGACAGTGGGAGTCGATCATGCACCTCTATATGCTCCAGATGAACAACAAACACCAAGTCCTACCATTGACAGCCTCACACACCACTTCAAGCAACTCCACATGGATCCACCACCTGCTCTGCCTCCAGCTCCAGTTCCAGCTCCTGCTCCTGCTCCTATCCACCCCTGACCTCCATCTCTGGAAAGACCTGCACCAGCCCAGATTGTAGCCAGAGTTCAGAGAAGCAATTGGCAATGCCAACAAGCTGACCAGAATTGGAACTACTAATGGACTGTAAATGAGGATGCTGTACGAAGGGCCCAACACCATGGCAGGAAACAACCAGAACCTGCAGCAAAAACTCCAGAAACTCCATGATTCCCAGGGGCATTTACAGCATCCACAGCATCCCTTCAGGATTTCATATTTGCAGGTGCAGCCAACTCCAAGTCCAATCCATCCCTTCCAGGGACAATCTGGGAAGCCTACACAGGACCTGATGCAGATTTCTGGAAGTCCACAGTGGAGGAAGAGCTCCTAAACCTCAATTCCAATTATGTGTACAAGACTGTCCCCATTCCAGAAGCTGTCACTCTGATAACCTCCAAGCCCATCTTCTGCATCAAGCATGACCACACCAGAAATGTCAAGCACTACAATGTCTGCATTGTCATACATGGGTTCACTTAGAAGAAAGGAATCAACTACCAGGAAGTATTTGACCCTGTGGCAAACCTGGACTCCATCTGGACCCTTGTTGCCCTCACTGCAAAACATGACTTGGAGCTCAACCAAATAGATGTCTCCACCACTTACCTGAATGTAGAATTGGAGGAGGACCTCTACCTACTTCCTCCAGATGGAGTCCCTATCCAACCTGGGGATTTCTGGAAACTCCAGTGCTCTCTCTATGGACTCAAGCAAGCCAGGCAGACTTGGAACAAGACCCTAGACAAGAAGTTTGGAGAACTCAGATTTGCCTGCCTCAATGTGGAGATGTACCTCTATGTCTTCTAGAAGGATGGGCAATTTTGTTTCCTGGTTGTTTATGTGGACAACCTACTCCTAGCAGCTTCCTCTAGACAGTTCATGAACTCTGTCAAAGCCAAACTCTCAGTGGCCTTCAAAATGTGCAACCTTGGAGAAGCCAAATACATCCTTGGAATTGAAATCAACTAGGACTGGAAACTCTGGACCATTTCCTTGTCACAGTTCCGGTACTCCTGGACCATCCTAGATTATGTCAGAATGACCACATGCAAACCTGTCTGGACTCCAATGGCACACAACTCCCAGCTCTCTGCCACAGATCTGGAAAACAATCAAATCCTCCCAGAGATGGTAATTGAAGGCCAGAAAGTCTCCTATCTCACCATCATCAGCTCCTTGATGTATCTCATGCTTGGAACACATCTGGACATTACATATGCAGTCAGAACACTCAGCCAGTTCTGCACTGGGAAGCAGCAAAATGCGTATTCCAGTATATCCAAGCCACCACTGATTGATGGTCAACCTTATGCCCATTCACAAGACTGCACAAGTTACTCAGTTTGATGGGTTGTGCTGCCCCTCATGCACTGATCCCAATCCAAAGGTTTCAGAACTTGGGACCATGATCACAATGTACAAACCTCACACCCAATGCAGTCTTCTTAACATTGCCCAACTCCATCAGGCCCTAGATGATCACAATGCTGAGCTCAACAAATGGAAGTTCAAGGTAATCTCTTGACTCAGCTATTGGTACTACTGTGTACTGATCTCACATGATATGTGTTCAACAACAGTCAATGGATTGCCCATGTTCTCAATACAGTTGATACTCATTCTGTGTTGGTCATGGCACTGTCACAGTGTAATGCTCCCTGGTTACAACATATTCTACACATGCTCCTCAAGAATGGCACAAGTGTTCAAACAATTCTTTGTTGAATTGAAGATGCTGTTGTGAATGGATACAACCCTCATAGCTACAACCAAGTTGAATTTAACCTCACACTCCCCATTTACCATGTAGGAGGTGCAAGCCTTTTCACTGCTCTCAATAAACACCTGTGCCTTCCTGCTGTTTTTACTGTCTGCAACAGCACATTGTCTATCAAGATTACGCCCACCATTGCCTCCATCACTTCTGAGACCACTGCTAAAAATATCTGCTCAGTCATCATCAAGCCCTGTGCTCAATCTGGCCAAACATCTCTTCATGGTGTTAGTCTTCTTACAGACAAGACAGCACTTGAAGAAGTGGCTACCTACCATCCAGCTCAAAATGGTGTCAGAGGGTTGTATTGGAAGCATGCTGGTATCATATACCCTTACCTCAATACCTAGGATTCAGCAGAACAGTTGACACAGAAAATTTCATCTGGGAATGTTCATCTTGGGAAGGAGATGTTGGTTATTGTTGCACACTGTTTTGGCAAGGACCAAACCTACCTGGTGCTAGCAACACCATCATGCAAGGAGGATTACACAGACTGGGACAATGATGCTCACAAGAAAGTTGGGCCATTGTGGTCATTTGCAACAGATGGTGATGCCACATGTCACAAAGCTGGGCACAAAATCTTTCTTCAGGCCAAGCTCATCCTGTCTCTTCTCCTATTTATGGTATTCTTTCAGGACTTGCTGGCCTCAACCTGTACACAGGCCCACATGACATGACTTTAGATTTTGACTACAAACACATTCTCAAACATAAGTTGTTTCTTGAGTTGTCTCCCCTCAGGCTAACTTAAACAATTAGGGTTTTGCATGTTGCTTTGCTCATCACATGGATTGCTCATTAAAATGGTCATCAAGTCAACTCAAAAATATTACTCCACTACTTATGCTGGCTCAATGGTCACAACAAGGAGCAGGCACACAAACTTTTATTTCCTGACAATCCCCAGGATTTCCCACATGCAGTAGAGCTTATTTGAACTGTCATTCAGCTTGGACAGATCAACTCCACTAAGCTACCATATACAAATAGTGTTCCCAAGTTCAGTTGCAGGACTGATAAAAGACTGGCAACTGGACTGGACTGTGTCAGGTTGCAACTGGACCAGGTTGCCAGTTGCCTGGTTTTGGAAATCAAGGACTGAGCCTGTTGCAACCAGTTGCAACTGGTCTGCACAGCCACAACCAAATTAGGGTATTTCCCCCCTATTTTCCCTATTTTCCCTATTTTCCCTGATTTATGTGGAGTTTTTGATGGTTATTGAGGTTATTAATTATGTAAATCAACAGTTTCACCTGTATTTATCAGTTGCAACTGGTTTCAACCTATAAAGGGCCAGTCTAAATGAAATCCCTAATTTCAAAAACCAGTTCAGGTTCAGTTGCAACCAAAAATGGTCAAAAGACTGGACTGGACTGGACTTTGGAACACTATATACAAAGCCTGGTCAGATCCCCAATGTTGATGCTATCATTGATATTGAAGCAATTTTTATTGCTCAGTACAATCCTTCAAAAGCTTCTTGAGCCTTTTGTCAATCCCAGCCTCTCATTGACTGAGCAAATCTGCCATCTGAGCACAGCCGCTCATCTTCTCGTTTCCTTCTATTGCATTCATTGCATGGCATTCCTACCCAACCCCCTGATGTATGACACTATGACAATGATCAAGAACATCATCTTCTGTGCTGCAGAGCAGCTTCTCCTCAATGCTGGCTCAGCATTTTTCCTCCCCAATGTCAGTACTGATGCCATCAAAACACTCTGTGCACACATTTGTATGTGTGGAGGTCACAACAGTGGTATTAACTACAAGCAAGCCATCAACCAGCTATGTTCTGCACAAGACATAAGTGGAGTATACTCAAGGAATCCTGATCTTCACCATGGTCACCATCAACTCAACCTCACACACTCTGAACATGTTGACCACATGAACCAGGATATGTGGAAGGGTGATATCTTTGTTTGGAACTGTAACCTTCAAGCTCCTTGGTTCAATGGTCATAACAATGCAGTCTCTATTCTCTCAACCTCTCCACTTCACCCAGAGCACTATGCCTATGAAGCCATATTCTCTGTTGAAGGTGTCAATATGTTGCATGTCTTTGGTGGAGGAAAATATCCAGGAATTAATCAGGAGGATGACAGAGAGGACACTAGTATGATCTTGTCCAACCCCACATTGTATCTTGCAGCTCCAGTGGTGGTGGAGCACACTACTCAGGAAGGTCTGGTCCCCAAAAGTGAGGGTAATCCTATAGAACAGGAGGTGTTTGGTCTGACATCCAAAGATCAACTTGAGGATGAGTTGTGGGATAGTAGTAATGTCAGGATCTCTGAAGCACTTTCACCCCTCTCTGACAGTACATCTCTGCTGCCACCTTCTGGGGAGGGTGTCCACCCTGCCAATTATCTCTTGTGCAAGGGTAAATGTGCACACAAGGCATCCATCTGTTGCCTCTTGTTTAATGAGGGGTTCAGTGAAAAATCACACAACTGACTCCTTCAGATACACAGTTTTACTCCTATGAACAAGTGCTGTGAGATAGCATCCCCTTCCTCTTTGAAGTCATCCTTTGTCATCAGCAATCCATTTGTCACACTCCTTTGTTGTGATTGTCACACAACTGCACTTGCCCTCATTCACTTGACAAGCATTCATGAGAATGGGGTTTCCCATGATAATATCAATCTCAAAACTTTGCAAGTTAATGGCTCAAAAGTCAAAGTGACAGGGAATGTACTCACCATCCTTCCAACATGCACTCATGAACCAGCAGACCCTGATGGGCAGTCAAAGCCAGTATGTGTTTGGAACAGAGCATACCTCAAGACAGATTCCTCCACTCTGGGCACAAAGGCATGACATCCAAGAAAGTCATTGAAGTTTGTACACTTGAATCACTTATAGAGCCTGTCAATCCCTCCATTGTAGAGGCATCAGCATACCTACCTACTGAGCAGATGGAAGAGATCGATTCATGAGGCATCATATGGTTGCTGGATGATGATATCCTCTTTACAGCAATTGGTCTCATTTGGAGACGTGTTCTCAAGGCGAAAATCCAGGTATTTAACTTTACATTGATCTGGGTGACTGGGGCAATGAGCAAGCAATTCCCTTATTGCTCAATGGACAGTATGTGCTTAATCATGACATCTTCCATCACATTCTCACACATTTCTAGGTACTCCTGCACTTGTTTGCAAGCCAGCAACCTCCCAGCTGTCATCATCAAAAGTGACTGGGGCTGAGATGATCTATCCCTACTGTCATGAACCTACTGATGACATACACTTGCATATAGGGTAGCATGTATTGCACTTCATACAAGGCATTGAAGAACCATTGATATCTGCTATTGACTGCCTCTCTCCCTGTGGATTTTGTGGACAGTCTCAACTTGCTCACCCCAAGTGTGCACTCAAACTCAAGGTTACATCATCTCATGGTTCAGAGTTCCTCACAGATTGCCCAATCCAGGCTCAGATCAAGTTTGGGTATGCAGACAAAGGCTCACAAAAGCAACTATGTCAAAACATTCCTCTCTGGTGCCCCTTGTGCCCATTACCACCACACTTGAAAGTAACTGATTGGAGGCCCAGAGTTTGGAGATATAACATGGAGCAACACCTCAATTTCCACCATCCAGAATACACTCACCCTGGAAAACTCATTGGTGTCCCTCTTCCTTCTTCCACTGCTGCCACTGTTTTCTTGACACCACTTGAGAAGGTAAGATTAGGTGTCCCTGTTCACCCCAAATTCATGCTCATTTCCATGCCCACAATCAAACTGCCTCCAAGTCATTTGCTGCAGCCATGGCTTTGAGCAGTAAATGCCCTCACATGAAGTAGTTTTTCCCCCCCTTTTTTCATTGTCTCTATCACATTGCATCACATCGTTTATGATCAGTTAGCAGCAGCCATAGCCTCAGGTAATAAATGCCCTTGCATGAAGTAGGTTTTTTTTTTTTCATCCTGTTTCTGTTGCATCACTTCGAAAATTATGTAGTTTGTCATTCATGCTTTCCCATTCATGTCCTTGAATCATGCTGTTGCTCACAACCTGCTGTATCCCCTTTCATTACACATTCTGTCGTTCTGTATGCTCCACTGGACTGGTGTTTGGAGTCCTCCTGTATTGCAAATTTATCCACTCCTGAGTGTGACAAAAGTTCTGAGTATAGGTAAATGTCACATGTGACAGTGGTGGTGGTTGTCTGCCTGTAAGTCAGTGTCAGTATTTTTCAACTTCAGATCACCCTCCTCTTGGTAGCAGTCAGCTGCATTGTCAACCACTGCCTGGGGAATGACTGCCTTCGCTCTCTGCCATATTCCCAAGATGCTACTTGTCACATTGGTCAATGCATTAGACAATCCTGTCCTTCAGAGCCTTACAATCTCCCAGCTTGTTATGTTCCTCCCAATATCCTTGAACTTGAAGTGTTATATCCAGCTGGTATAACCTGCCAGCGACTGTTCCTCCACAGCACCATCCCACCTCCCATATTCTATTACTTCATTCCTTTCCAAAGCAACATGCATGCCCACCAACAGTGTCAGTGCCTGTTGGAGACTTCTAAAAGAAGTTGTGTGGATGACCCCACCTAAAGACAGCCATCAACAAGGGTTGCTGAAGTCTTCAAGACTTTTGGCTGGCAGCACAACCTAAGTCCTTTGCTTCTGAGACCTCTAAATGTGTTGTGATGATTCTGCCAGCCCTGGTCACCCTCTATCCACCAACCAACACTTGCAAGAACATTGATTTCCCATGAATGACTGAGCTGAGGAAGGTCAAAGCACAACGGATTGTCCTGTACACCCTCAACAGTGGAAATCAGCCCACATGGGCTGTGCATCTCTACTTCCCAGGCGTGTGTATTGTTGGTGTTCATAAAATCACTTACTGACTGCTATTAACTGTTAGACTGTCACTGCAATTACCATGTCAATTTCTACATCTGTGATGGCCAATGTACTTACTACCCTGGTCTTCTGACATACCTGCAAGTGAGCAAACACCACTTTGTTGAGCACAGGCTGGCTGAGATGTGGACTAATCAACATCTTATTGGTTCATGAATCAGTCCCACTTGCATGTGAACCACTGAATTTCCTTTGTCATAGTTGCTTGGGCATGAATTGTGCAAGGATCTTCATGGAGTTTTTTGTGTAGGGATTTGAGATGGTCTTCCTGGATTGGCCCTTTGTTCTGACTCTTATGACAGAACATGTCTGGGATGCTTTTTTCCTCCTCATCCTCATTTGTGATCATGCTACCCATTCTTTGCTGCTTGTCATCCCACATGTTGGCCTCTAGAAGGATCACTTTCAGGCAGCAATGCAGGAGTGCAATGAGTGCATTGTATACCATGGCCAGCCTGAAATTGCTCATTAATGTGGTGACTGTATGTGTGTATGAAGAGGAGGATAGTGAAGGGAGTTCTATACTATGTAAGTATGGTACTAGTCTTGTTGCATGCCTGTACTGACAGTAACCTGCAGGCAAGTGTCAAGTTGTCATCAGTGATGGAATCACGCTTGGCCACCCTTGCTGTGGCATATTCCAATGTATGGAACCCCTACAAAAGAGTCAACATCACTTCTGCAAATCTCACAATCACCTACATGATGTTTGTGCAGTCAATGCATGTGAGCACCTTGTTGTTGAAGGTGGACAAACCTGTGGCCTGCTTGCACACCAGACAATGGAAGCCCTCAGCATTGCCAAGGGTAAATCTGCCTTCACCCTTTGTGAACAACTCAAACATCATTGTATTATGCCCCCCAATGACACTGTGGGTGCCACCAGTGCCCCTGCTTGTCATATACCATGTCCCAACAGTCAACTCCACTCCTCCAGAGCCTACTCCAGCTCAACTCTGCCTTTCTTGCCTCTATCAAGTCCACTTTCTGCATTTCTGCATTTCTGCATATCTAAGTCCACATTTCTGCTTATCTCTCTTACCCCTGATTTCTGTACCTTGTTCCTCATCCTTCATACCTTAACAGACATCTGACATATAATAATTCCACCTTCCAATTAATCTGATTCTGACTCCTTCTGACTCCTTCTGACTTATTCCTATCTTTCTGACATCCTTGACTCACATTCCACTTCACTCCAGTACCCTTTGTACTTACTTTTCCCCATAGTATAAAAGCCCTCCTTGTATTTTGTATCCTTGAGTTCAAATATCAACTCTGATCACTCCTCTGCTCTATCCATCCTAAGTCTCTCCCTCAACACCTGAAGCCAGTCTTCTTGTCATCCCTCTGACCCTCCAACCTCTGACATCCCCTTCCACCGCCACTCTGCTCTGCCACCCACCATTACTCTGCCCCTTCATAAATACTGGACTGAACTCAGAACAAGGGCACAATATATAAGTTGAAGCCAACATCCACTCTGCTCCAACAACTCCAGACAGCCCAGAGGAACTATGATCTTAACACTGCTCAAGAACACATTGATGACCTGGAAGAAAATGATGAATGGTTCATGCTGGGTCCTGATGGGATTAAGCATCACTACCAATGAAATGAAGGATGTGTAGGTGTCCCAGACAATGTTACCAAGGAAGAAACCTGTCCCACAAAGTCAAATAAAGGCAATTGCAAGCTGAAAGCTCAGTTTGGATGGCAGCAAACACATAATGAGCAAACACTTGTCAGGCCCTGCAGTGTCATCATTGCCTGTGTCACCTTCTTTGGAGCAGAGGCTGTCTCCAACATTCTCATGAGGCAATCATACATCATAATTCTCCTTTGTATTAGATATTAATAACCATACAGGATTTTTTTAAGAAGGTGTTCTTGGTACCCAATGCCCAAAAGCCTGAACACTTCATTTATGACACAGCATGTGATGCAAAGCAGCAGGTTGAAGCTAGAGATGATGAATGGTGGAAAGGAGTGGGTATGTGTATTGATGTCTGGCATCTCCTCAACAAGCACAAAACAACACATGGCTACTGCCAGAAGAACTGCAACCCTGCTGATTATCCTGAACTCATGAACAAGGATGGAGCTGGCTGGTGGCTCAACACCTCCATTGCAGAACAGATTAATGTCTGTCTTGGAAGCTACCATGCCATCTGTTGGGAAATGTTACCAGTGAAGTTCAATTTGGCCCTTGATGAAATGATATGCCTTAGAAATATCACTACCATCACAAACCTTAGGGCAAAATGGCTATGGCCAGGTCATGCCCCCACTTTGTCCCTTAGTTAGTGGAAGCATGTAATCATTCAGCTCACGAATCATATCCAAGTCACACATCATTTAGGCAAGTTGCCAGTGGGTTTAATACAAGATGAAGTATGAGAATACATGCAAGACAATCCTACAAGGACAAAGGATACAAAGGACAGAATTGTAGGATACTAGTAATGTACTTGATGTCACTGGTCACAGCCTAATCAAGGGTTAGATCAATGTCAGGTATGTTACTGCTAGTGATTGAGCAATTGTTGTCAGTGTCAGTGTCGGGCATGACTTGCTTACTTTGTCTGAGCTTGATGGTCCAGGTGAGGGTGTCCCAGTGTCCTGAGGGTGTTTCACCTGCCTTTAGAAGTTCCTCTCACAAGGTATAAGGAGCCAAGTGCCACTGTCTGTAGGCATCATTGAAGGTTGACTTTACATAAGCACGCCCAAAGACCACCTCAAACCATTGCTTGGTGCTAAGATTTTTGAGCTCTGAACTGTCCATGGCCTCCATACCAGCTACAGTGGGCAACAAAAGTGTTGCAATGTTGTGCAAGTTTTTATTGTTTGGCTAATATCTAGAGAACCATGAAGCATAGACTCATGAATCCAGATATCATTAGAAAGCTCTTGATCAGGGCTTTTCAAATATATATATACATATATTCCTCATGTAATGTCTACACCATCTGAAAATATTTACAAACTAATGAAGGGTCCTTATTGCAACAGTTTTGTTGCTGACATAGAAAAGTACTAGAATGGTAGTCCATGTATATTGATGCTCAATGGCTGAGTGAGAGAGAGAGTGGAATTGTGTGAGCTACAGAGAGAACGAAGCCAGATGAAGTGTTTGGGGTTTGGGCAAAAACCTGGTGGGTTTTCTGGCCCGAAGCGCGGCCTGAACCTGGTGGGTCAAGATGAGCTGTGAGGGTGGGTGGGCACTGAGCAGGTCAGCCAAGTGAGACAATCAAGTGTCAAGCGCAGCGCAATGGACAACAATAACGGATGCCATAAGATGCCTGGATGTAGCCAGAATTGGTGTCCAGACCTGGTTGAGGGAGGGTGGGTGGGAGAAGAAAAGTGAGCAAGTGCTCAGGCGTCTCGGAAAGGAAAACGAGCTTTGCCCGACGTGGGAAAAAGCAGAGAGACAATGTGCCACATCACTTACTCATACATGGACTACAGTCTGTGTGAACCTCATGCCTCAGCTAACTCAGAATACAATCCATGGATATTGATGCTCAATGGCTGAGTGAGAGAGAGAGCGGAACTGTGTGAGCTATGGAGAGAATGAAGCCAGACGAAGTGTTTGGGGTTTGGGCGAAAACCTGGAGTGACACAGAAAGTGAAGCTTGAGACCCCAACAGTAGGAGTCAGGCTTGCTCGTCACCCGCTAACTCACAGCTAGAGAGCATGGGCTGCAGCACAGGTGGCAT
>KN825446.1:0-18823 GCA_000827395.1 Paxillus rubicundulus Ve08.2h10 | reverse complement strand
ATCTGTTTACATTTGTTTACATTAGGTCGCCCATAGTCCTCAGAGTCCACTGTAGTTAGTCTTTGGTTACTCACAGTGGACTCCAGGTACTGTACATCTTCATACCTACTCCAATAGATTGGTTACTCACAGTGGACTCCAGGTACTTCCCAAGCTTATTTCAGCTCCCTGAGTCGACCCAATCAGTGCAATAGCACTCCTACAAGCTCCTGGCTTGAACAGGAAGGTGCCAGATTGAGATAGGACAAGTCAGAATGGGATAGGTTGGAAGATGGGGTTTATAGACATGACAAGTGTCAGTCAAAGGTATAAGCATGAATGAATAAGGCATGGAACAGGAGTAAATAGAGATAAGCAGATAAGCAGAGTTTTGCCAGAGGAACAGAAGTGAGCAGAGTTGACTTGCATGGTATGGGATGCAACACCATTCCACATCCTTTATGTTCATACATCTATTCCTGATCTTCTGTCATTCTTAGCAAGCACTTCTCCACCCATCACAGCACATATGGATATACTTACTTTTCCTTTTGGATTCCTCAGCTGTTCTTTTCCCTCCTTAGGCAACAACTGAGGTGAGTTTTCTTATACTCATTTACTACTCCTAACTAATCTTGAGTAGTCCAGGCGATTCCTGCCTTGTTATAGTTTTGGGGCACATTTATAGGCAGGATTTTTTTCTTCTGTACAGATCTGTATTGATAGGTACCTTTCTGTAATGTCTGCCCATATATATGTACCCCTGTGAAGATGAGGGTTAGTCTACTGATGCATTTTGATCCTGCCCAGGCCCACAACACAATGACATGCACCATCTCCACAGCCAATGATAATCCCTCCTAGCTCTACTAGTAGTAGTAGTACCACTCCCTATTCAGATGCAGTATTGCTCTCGATGGCATCCATCAACTTTATTAAATTGGGAGAAGAATTGGGAGAAAAGGGCTTTATTGACATATCACAGATTTCGCGAGAATACTTATTTGTTGATGGCCCGCAGAACTTGTTGGGGATAAAAGTTGGGACAGCAATCTTTCTCTTGCAGCGTACCGGATGACTCGGGATGCATTCCTATGCTCATTCCGAGTCAGATGGTACCAATACCGAAGGACGCCATGCAGGCATTGAGCGTTATTCACGACCCGAAGCTGCAACTGTTTTTTTTTTGGCAATTTTCACACGCCGCCAATTTCGCCATTCATTCATTGACATCCTTCGTTATCAGTATCTCCGCCGTGATTCAGACCATTCTCGAAATTTGCTAATAAGTTTCTTGTGTGACTAGAATTGCCATAAATGACCGACTTCCGTTAGAATATTTGACAACGTTCACGGCTTTGACAAGACAAATTAGACGCAATGCGAGCCTGTGTAATCATCTACACACTTACTTCGTCGAACATCATCCCTCGCGATCTTAAATGGCCGTGATACTGTCATTGCAGCTGGCACAGGGAGTGGTAAAATTATGTCAGTTGATTTCTATGTTACTTTGACCGGGATCATTCAATCCATCATAATATCGCCGCTTAAACGCTTTCATATGACCCAGGTGATTCGTCTACTAATACTAGTAACGAGTGCCAGAACCAATGTGGTCCGGTAATTTTTGCGTAGGTGTTGGATGTTGGAACTTCATCCTACCTCATCGCTCATCATCACTTATAGGCAGATTCCACCGTCGTCAGGTATATAAACCTCCCTCATAGATTCACTATCCATGTCGTCTTTCCCCTATGCCGTAGTCCCTCAATCATACATCGCTTTCTGGCTCCAACATTGGAGTGTCAGAAATACAATATCCCCCCTCCTGATCAACGAAGACACACGCCCAAATAGAAAAATGCTCGCGTCCATAACAGAACATTCTTCGTTTTTGTTGTACACTCAATCTTATTCGTGGTCACGAATTTTGCCAGATCGTCTGTCGACGGCTTGCTTCCTAATACTATCGTGCCTACGTTAGTGCAAATGTCTGGCACGATGCAAATCTCACAAAACACTACACTCCTGATGATTTGCATCGCTATAAAAATTATAGTGGGTCCATTGTAGAGTGCTCAGACAGTATCCAACCAAAAAAAAAAAAGTCAATTTGAAGTTGCGTCCGCAGCGAGACGAAAACCCTTAATTTACAAAGGGATCCAGATCCCAAAAATCGGGCTCCTGAAGGCCGTGGGCTATATATACTGAGCTCGCCCGACAAGTACAGAGCCCAACAACTCACGGGATGAAGCTCTAAGATGGAATCCTAAGGTGGAAGTGATCTGAGCGTGATATAATTGAGCGAGAGGGTGACAAAATTCGATCTCCTCTTGGCTTAGTGTGAGATCAAACTTGCTGGGAAGCTTTTGTGACCTGGATGTGACCAAATTTTACATTAAATACCTCTGGAACTCGGTACATACTTTTCTGAACATTGCACAAAGATAAAAATATGGAGAAACCTGCAGGTGATGGGGATACATAGATAGCATGTGTCCCCTGCTTCCGGGACGTCCACTTATTGTTGAGGCTGTGGAAATATTTTACTCTTTTTTTTGCATTAAGGTAGGCACAATAGTACGAGCTGGTCACCAGACTAGCTGAAGTCAGGGATGCGTTGAAGGCACAAGTGCCCCTCTTACCAAACATCCTATTTAGGTTTTAGAGTACTAGTGCGAAATGGGACATAAATTGATTGACATGAAAATTTAATTAATAAAAAGGGTTGATTGGTTGTCGAACAGGGTGGATCCTTGGTGCAGTCACTGCTGGTCGCCGCTGCATAATGTATTACAAAATAGTTACGATGCTTTTCTCGATGTCATTACTCTCCAAAGAGTAGCCCGCGCATCGTCCCAACACTTTCAGTACACCCAAGGAATCAATCGCCATGGGACCCTCTTCGCCCACTCTTTCCACTCCTTTCCAAAGTTCTGCTCAAGCATCGCATCTTCGTTATTCATCCGTCGCACCAATCCAACACCAAACATGGCGAACATCAAGATCCACGCACCCCTCAGCACGTTCGCCATCATCGGTTCAACCTGGCCCGGGGAGAGCGGCGAACAGGCCACGAGCCACGAGTCACGGCTGAGACTGCAAAGCAAGAAACCTAGCAGGACGGAAATTCCGCCCGTGTAGCCGGGGTGTCGCACGATCCCGTACACCCCCGACGTGATCAGCTTGTGTTCCTTGCGGATGCTCAGCTCGAATGTGAACATCTTGCCGAGGGTGCGGTAGCAGTGGGTTCTGAGGAGACCGCCCATGATGCTGAGAACGCTGCCCGCAACGAAGGTTGGGCTGAGCGAGCTGATTTGTGTGAGGGCTCGTTGTGGATCGTCGCTGCGGACGAGGTGGTATGTGATGATTTTTGAGAGAGCGGAGGGGCAATAGCCGGTAGCTGCAAATAGTATGATGCTTTCTGAGAGCGTCCACAACCAAAATAAAACCTGAAAGAAGAGTTGGTTTAAACGAACGGATATCTGAACAGAAACACACACCTTGAACAGGGCGGCCGCTCGCGGTATCGCAAGCTCCCAGGTTGTTTGTCTGCGCAATTCGCCAGAAGCAGGTCGTCCGTTTGGGGGTGTCATGCAAGAGTGTTGGCCAGGAATAATTGCAATGAGTAGCAGTAACTTCAAGGTGGCCATATTTGATGGTCAGTTGTCTGAGGATGCTGAACGAGCTGGTTGGCGTTTATATACGGTGGCTCGACGTTTTCGCATCAAATAATGTGAATCTCTTGGGCTTTTTGGACAGTGACACGTTTCATGACAGTACGGCGTGGCGCGGGTCCCGTATCATGATATCTCCCCGCCGGTGTAAAGTACAGTTGTTGCAGCGGGTCACAAACTTTGGAATTGGTTATATTGTAAGAGAACTCCGAGATTCAAAAGGGTACATGCCGATCATTATGCGTAATTCATTGACCCCGCACGTTGCCAGCGAAAATCAAGTATATCAGGGGGCGAGCCTATGAAACGTTGCGTTTGAAGCCACCTATAGTAGTCCTTCACAGAAGATCCAAACCAAGGCTCAACGGGCATCTTCAAGATCAGTGCACAACCGAGCTCATGGTGCCAGTGGCTACCCTGGTCTACTTCTCTGGTGACTTTTTGTAGTCATGTTGGCGCAGTAAAAACATTGTCAGCCGATCAATCGTCAAAGATAAAGGTCACATAGTACCTGACACAATCAGGATTTCCGTAGCCTAGCAACGCGTGGATCATGTTCACGGCAGGTAAAATCCACCAAGCTGGGGCAAATTCTGATCTACCTATGAACGAACGACTGGCCCCAGCATGTCACGATGGGGCCACGGACGTCACGAACGCAAACCACGGATCCGCCGAACGAGAAAGAGACGAATGGACACAACAGACGAGTTGGGCAGGGAGGGAGAGGGGGGAACAGTTCAGGAATCAGGCCTAGAGGTGAGTTTGGAGTGCCCTGCCAGCTATCAAGTCAATTGACAGGTTCCTAGATCCATTCGCACGTCCCAGGAAACGCGTTCCGGTCAGTGACAACGGCAGAAACGGTCGAAGAGGGACGATGCGTGACGAGCGAACGGTCTTCGCCGGTCATGTTCAAGTCAGTACAATGGGAGAAACGGAGCGAATGCGTGCAGACCGTGACCGCGGGGACCGAACCCCCATACACGCTCAGTGTGCCCATCGCCACACCCCGCTCATGCAAGATCGTGCTGCTTCGCACGTCCCGATTGAGGGGTGTGTATATCTTCGATCAGGTGCAACGTGATTCGGTCCTGACAATACGTCACGCTAATCTAATCCTTCAGATTGAGCCTATCTGCATGATGAATGATGGTATATCTGTCATTGTAATTCAATATCTTTCCAGGCCACCCTGTCAGAGTTCGTTTGCAGAATTGAGGGTAGTTACCTATGCTTCTTTTTATCAATAATTGCTGGGCACCCCCACCACTATTGTCCCCCACCTCCACTTACCATTCAGTCCCTATTTTGTCTATTCATTTCCGCTCTTTTTATGTCAAGGCACCACTGTTTGTTTTAGAGGTTATCCATAGATAGATGTTATCATACATGTTGCCCGCTTTTTGACTACCTAAAGGGGAAAACACAGCCACAACACTCACCAATGTTAAAACACCTGAAACATATCTAGATTAGGCCGCATTTTTTTAACGTTTGACATTCCCACGCTTTTTCCAGGCTGCAGCAGCTCATTACTCCACCACACCTGATTGGTTCTTGTCCTAAAGTGTTAACACAGCTTATATACATGTGATAGAACATAAATTACTGCTTTTTTGTGTTATCTTATATGTAGAATACCCAGCAATAGGCTGGGTTGAGCTGTTGAAATTTGTTCAAACTCATCATGTGGCTGTGATGTGGCTATCAACCACTACTACCCCTAGCTGTATTCCGCATTTTTACTTAATTACAGCTGTTCCCTGCCTTATGCACTTGAAACATATAGCTATATATTGTTTTTATATAGCCTAGAACATGTTTGACCACATAAATGAGCCCCTGAAATGCTGTATATAGATGTAACTGACATATGTTGGAAAAACACAAATCAGTTCACATTTCTGATATTCATATGTACTAAGAAAATGCATGCCCAGACAGGGATCATATGTGGGTACAGCATATCAGAAGCCCAGGGCATGGATGTAGCCCCTTGTGATGTTGTGTTCAAATGTCCTCCTGACCCCTTGTCAGTTTAGGGGAGCTGAAGCAGTGGTCTGACAGACAGGACATGTTACATTGTGACACTGTACCATTTTGACCTTAGGTTCATCAATTTGCTGAAAATTTGGACTGATCATATGTATACCCCAATTTCTTATTGGGGCACATCTGAGAGGACTTTTTGTCTATTTTGTGACACATGATAATCCTAAGGTTGAAATAGTACTAGTACAATACATACTATATGATAATCCCATGATCTATGAGTGCTGATACACCTTTTAGATAGTGGGCTACAGACATAATATGTACATGCAGTGGTTAGGTACCTCCCAATCAATTTCAGTGTTAATATGGTGAATATGTAGAGCAGAGGAAGTGAAACAGACATATAAAAAGCATGGGAAAGGTAGTTAAAACATCAGAGAATTTGGGAAACATATTAAAACACAGCAATGTGACAAAGCATAGTGAATTGTGGAACCAGAGCACAAACTCTGGAAACTTGGGAACCCAAGATCCATGGCTCTACTCTGCAATCCATCTGGAGCTGCTCAGAATCACAGAGTCTGCTTGGAGTGTGTCTGGAACTGCTTGGAATCATGAAACCTGCTTGGGGTCCATCTAGAACTCATTTGGACTGTTGCTCTATCATTTCATCCTTTCCCTACTATCACTCCCAAGCTTCCAGGGGTATTCCTATTATTATCTTACATCACTTAACCTCATATCCCATATCTGTTCATGTTCCTGTTCCTAATCACCTGTCATTATTAGCAAGTGCTTCTCTTCTCATTACACTACATATATATACTTACTTTTGCCTTTTGGATTCCTCAGTTGTTCTTTGCCCTCCTTAGGCAGCAGCTGAGGTGAGTTCACTTCATACATATTTACTACTTCTAGGTAATCCCTAGTATTCCAGGCAATCACTGCCCTTTTATAGTTTTTGTCACACTGCATCACAGATCAACATGGAGGGCTTGGTACTTATCTATGCATACATTCTGACATTATAAATGATTCTTTGTAGCTCCAGAGCTATGATATACTAGGTTGACATGTTGTCACATCCTGTGACTTTCCCATCCCATTTGGCCTAATCCCAATGCTTTCCAATGCTTTCTGACATATCCTGACAATGTCAGGTTGTACTTAGGCATTTCTTTCTTCTGTTCTGTATTCCCATTCCTGTTCTCCATTCCTGAATCCTCAGATTCTTCTATTAGTAATCATATCTGTCTTATGTCTGTTTCTGCTATGTTTCCTCTCTTTGCCATCATTTGCATTTGTTTCTCCTTACTAATTCCACATTCCCATTCATCATCCACACATCTTACATTAGTAATCCAGATATAGCTTTCTTCCACTGCACATTGGGATTCCCTAACCCCCAATGCTAACCTGTATATATCCTATCAGACTCTGAGATGTTTTCCAAAGTCTGAAAATGAATAGACCAAATAGGGATTGAATGGTAAGTAGAGGTGAGGAATAATAGTAGGGGAGCTCAGAGTTGGCACTTTTTTTCTGTCGCTATTACTTTTACTTTCACTATCGGTCATGTTGTAGAAAGGACTTAGCATAGTAAATAATACCCATTAATTGTCACCCTACAGTACTCCAAGTCTAGTTCACACAATGCCTCTGTAAAAAATCAAAGCCCCCTTACCACCTATCACATGGGATGTGCATGAACATGGACTTGTTTGGCAACTCATAGCAAAGATCACAAAATCTCAAGGTTCTGCAGGAAATCAACCAAACATGAGGTAAGTGGCCTTCTCAAGTGCTCTCACTGACAAGAAACTACTTACCATGACTGAAATTTGTAGAGAATACCTCAGGGGAGGCCAAAGCCAGTGTCTTTCAATGAATTGGCTCCATCTTACTGCCTGAGCTCCATGGTATTGATCCCACAGCTACTGGGGATAGGATCAAAGCCAAATATGAAGGGTAAGTTGAAAATTTGGCAATCCAACAAAGCTAATTCACTTGTAGGCTTGCCAAAGTCTATGAGCAGCATGCCAAGAGGCTTACTGTCACTGGAGAGGATATTGGTCCAAATTCAGAAGACAGTTCTGATGGGACTTGCAGGTGCTTTATCAAGGGTGCTGGCCCAAATGAGAGTACTCCCAAGGAGGTGAGAAACATCTGGGGTAAGTGCCTTTGGCATCTGCTCTCATTGAACTGATTTATTATTTGTGTAGATGATGTTGTCTCTCAGTTCCCTTTCTTTCCAGATCTCCATCCCATTTGGGCCATAAAACCCAATAAAAATCCCATTGTGGTCACCACAGGTGTTGGGCCCTCTGGCAAGAGGACACTAATCATGCAACCTCTCACCAACTCTAGAGCTGACAATGAGGCAAGCAAGAGAAGTGAGGTTGAGTTTACTAACTCCCAAATTCAGGAGATCTGAACTGTTCAGGATGCCCATACCATGACTCAATTATCTGCAGTTTGGAAGGAGAATGTTCCCCCCCTCCCCCCATCTCAGTCCCAGCCTGATCCCTCCACCCCTTTGCATAATGCACCATGGTCTTTGACAATGTCACAAGAAGGCTAAGGAGCATATTCAGAAGGTGCTGAAGAAGCATACTATTGGGGATACTCTAATAGACATTCACAAATAAAATTTCCCAATCTTCCTTTGCTGCTTGGGAGTCTCACTGCTATTCTAGATTTAATACTGATGCCATCAGTCTGACACTTGGGAAGAGTTGATTGTTAAGAAGTGTCAGCTCCTTTTGAAGGAGTTCAAGGGCAGGTGTATGGAACAGGGAGGAGTACTGAGAGGAGTTGAGGAAATTGGAGGGTGGTGAGCCTCCTACAAAGGAATATCACCAGTACTCTCCTGACTTGGATCTGGATTAATCAATCTAACTTGAATAGCCACCCATTATTACCAAATTTAGTCATTCCTTGTCACCAACTGTAGTTATTCATTTAATCTCCAACTAGTTTTATTATTTACATGTTCTGAAAGGCAAAGTATGCTCCATGTTGTCCTCTCTCAGGTTTGACCACCAGATAATGCAAGATAATGCAAATAGAGATCCATTGGCAGGCTTCAAAATGTTTTTAATTGGAGTTGATGTTAACCTGAAGCCCTCCAGGGCACTGAAATTGTCCTTTCAATGCACCCATGCAATATTTAGACCAAACTTGGATATTGGCCACAGCATAGTCAAATGCAGCAGGCTTCTTGTGATCAGGAATAGTTCATGGAGAGACCCCATAGTCTGAGTCAGCTTGTCCAAACTCCTGTCCCTGAAAGAACTAATCAGGGTATTTGGCTACTGCAGTATACTCAACTGCCAAGGCATCACAAGCTGATCCCATCATGCTATGCAAGTAGTCAACAATGCAGAGATTAGAAGGAAAGCTCCCAATCTAGGACACTATTAGATCAATATTGTACAAGGATATGACTCATACCTGGACATTGAGGCCATAGTTGGATTTGTGTTAAGATGCTGAATCCTCTGGGCTGTCTGGAGTTGTTGGAGGTGGAGTGGATGTCGGCTTCAACTTATGTGTTGCGCCTTGTCCGAGTTCAGTCTGGTATTTACAAAGCGGGCGAAGTAATGGCAGAGCGGAGCAGAGTAGCAAAGGGATTCAGATGTCGGAGGGTCAGAGTGATGACAAGAAGACTGGCTTCAAGTGTCAAGCGAAGGACTTATGTTGGACAGAGAGGAGGAGTGATCAAAGTCAATATTCGAACTGAGGAATACAAACTACAAGAGGGGTTTATATACTACAGGGACAAATAAACATGGAGGGCACTGGAGTGCCAGAGTGAAGCGGAATGTGAGTCAGAGGTGTCAAAGAGATAGGATTAAGTCAGGAAATGTCAGAACAAGTCAGAAATCAGATTAATTGGAAGGTGGGATTATTAGATATGTCAAACATCTGTCAGAAGTGAAGGATGAGGGACAAGGTATGGGATCAAGGATGAGGAACAAGGTACAGGGATCAGGGGTAAGAGAGATAAGTGGAAAGGCAGAAAGTGATAAGGTGGAAAAGTGGAAAAGCGGACTTAATAAGGCAAGAGAGGCAGAGTTGGTCCGGAGTAGGCTCTGGAGGGGTGGAGTTGATTTGTCGGGACACGGTATATGACAATTTGCAGGTCAAATAAGCCTCACCATTCACAGCCAACTTGGCATAAAGAGGAACAATGGTGCTGTCATACATAATTAATCCCTCCTGTCATGTGCCCTTGAACCCAAATCTGGAACTTGTGCAGACTGTTGTCCTACTCTACTATCTTTTCCTTATCGTTACTCCTGAGCCTCCGGGGGCATTCTGTCATTATCTTACATTGCTTAACCTCATTTCCATCTCCATTCATGTTCCTGTTCCTAATCTCCTGTCATCATTAGTGAGTGATTCTCTGCCCATTCCACTACATATATATACTTACTTTTACTTCAGATTCCTCAGTTGTTCTTTGCCCTCCTTAGGCAGTGGCTGAGTCTGGGCAATCACTGCCCATTGATAGTTTTTGCCACTTCATTCTGGCTCCTCACATCCATTACAATCATGGACATGGTGGTGAATTACATCAACATGTACCTTGATGAGCTGGTTGTTCCCTTATCTCATGTTGAGTCAGCTGGCAGATTATTGAAATATTGGGAAGCAATGTGAACAAAATGGCCAAAACTTGCATGGATGGCCCTTGATTATTGTATGGCACCTGGCAAGCACTAATTCCAACTGCCATGTTTGATTTATGGCCTTATGAACCTCAAGCTTCATTCACTGATGTGGAACACTTATTTTCAGATGGCCATTGGCTTACAGGAGAGGACACCTCTGTTTCCAGACATGAGACATGTGGTGAACACTATTGAGGCAAAAGGTTGTCATAGTTGGTAGCCACTATGGCATGGCCTACTAGTCTATATTCAAACATGGGGTGCTAGTACTGAATTCTGAGGCAGTGCTGTTGATGGCATCCATGGATGATAGAGTTCAAATTGATATGCAGTTGCCCATCCAGATACCATATGGACCAGCCATGCTAGTCCCTAGGTCTGTGTCATTTAAATCTGGTTCCAGCTCTCTCAATATGAGGGAGTAAGTCTCATAACCTTTCAAACTAGACAGCATTAAACCTCAGCCATGCTTAGTGTAACTGACTGATATTATATACCTGGACAATGTTAGACTACATGATGTTAGTTGTGTGTGGTGTCAGATACATAGAAGACATGCTTACCCTCAGTCATACTCAGCATAACTGACTGAGGGAGAGGGAAGCATGGGAGGGAAACCATATACTGTGGTTGGGATTCCAACAGTCACTACACACTTCTCCAACATATCAGCTCTAGCAGGTATTTCAATTAGATGTGAAGTGAACTTACCTGGTGCAGATAGGAAGTCCAATGCCAGTTGAACTAAATGAGGGGTAATTGCATGGAAATTCTTCCAGTGTTTCAACAACCCCAGCTGCCTTGACCTCTGACATCACCACAGGTGGCAAGTCCAAGTAAGCATCAATTGAGTTGGAGTTAGTGGAGGAGCCTTTATCATTCTCAGAGTCATGTACTAGTATCATAGTTTCCAATTGAAAATGTTTACACCAGAGAGAAGATGTTGTAAAACAATGGGCAAGGTGTCTTATGGCCATATATCACCTGGGGGTAGTGTTGCTGCAGCTTCAAGCTGCCATTTTTTATCTCATCCATTTCACCACAGATCTTTATGCATGTAGGGAAGGAAATGCAATTTCTAGTCACACCTACTATCTAAAGAAAGAATTACATGGATTGGACTGGCCAAGATCCACAAATAAATGTGGATGCTATAAGCAAAAGCTGCACAAAAAGCCACAGAAATGAAAAGCCAAGCTGAGGCAACACTACCTGGGGGGCTGCTCAATTTCAGTGGTGCTGGTTTTATTTGCTGTTGCTAGCAATGGTTCCAGCAGTACAGCATATGTCTTTTCCCACCACTGCTGCACCACCATCACAGGGTTGAAGATTTTCCCACAAAGTTATATAATTACATTATATAGTGTATTGAGACTGCAATATGTAAAATTTCCATGATAAGCCTGACATGGTAATACAAAGCTGTGGAACACTTTCTATCACAAACTAAATTTGTCAGAGAATGGATCAGTGGCAACTTCCAGAAAAATTGGTAATTTTTGCATGACATGACAATATTTACCTGACATATCAGTGATCCATACATTGTAAGACATATCCAAAGTGGTGTGTCTGCTATCTTACTCTACTGAGTCCTTGCTGTCTCTGATTACAGTGGAGCCATCCTCTGCACCTGCTCTTGGTGTAATTGAAGAGGATATCTTTCTGTTCCACTCACAAGGAAGAAGAAACCTAGCATTCTGCCTTCTGCTCACAGCTTCCCTCAAGGGTTGGACTATTTCCCCCCCAATTCCAGTCTTGGCTTGGTTTGGTCACCTTGGACCAAGTTTGCTTCCCTCACCAACAACTGTCCAGGTCTTGCAAAATGCCACACAGACAAAACAAGCTATGGAAAACAATACAATCAAGGCTGGCAAGATTGTATGTAAACTTGCTCTAATTGCAATGTCAGTAGATTAACTTTTACAAGGCATGCAATTTTCATCAGGGAATTGTTCATAGAATGATATACTATCATGTGACATTACCTATTATAAAAAGTACATACTTAGCATCAGAATGACACACACTCTGGTAATGCTATCTAATCTCTGGGTGTGATGACAGCATAGACCAAAAGCTATCAGTCATACTTAGTAGTTCATATAAATCACTATGATGACTAAAGATCATGGCTGTTATCACTGCAATGGAAAACACTAGTGTTGGTCTGTTCTAACATACATACTTACACCTATTATCTGAAATTATCATTCTATCAGGGAATATTTTTGAAATGTTCAAAAAATATAAATACCAAGTAAAGATCAAAACCTCACCTCACTCATGTTCATGTCCATGTTCAATATTCATAAATGAAAAAAATTCCATTCATCAAGCAGAGACTAGAATACCACTGTATGACAAAAACTATAATAGGGCAGTGATTGCCCAGACTCAGGCACTGCCTAAGAGGGGCAAAGAACGACTGAGGAATCCAAAGTAAAAACTAAGTATATATATGTGGTGGAATGGGTGGAGAAGCACTCACTAATAATAATCAGGGAAATAGGAACAGGAACAAGGAGGAGATGGAATTAAGCAGTGTAAGAAAGTGACGGAGCATCCATGGAAGCTTGGGAGTGATGACAATGAAAGGATGATGATGTATGATAAGAGTCCACACAAGTCCATACAAATTCTGAGCAGATGTTGAGACTCCAAGTGGTTCTGCCTGGTGGTGGAGCAGAGGTAGGAACTCCAACATTACATGAGTGTGGAGTTTGTGTTCCAGTTCCAGAGTTCACTGTATTTTGTCACTGTATACTACCAGTGTGCTTAAGAAAGAAAGTAAAACATACAAAAAAGCAAGATTAGGGAGAAAAAACACTTCACACAAGTTGTTGCACTTACCAGTGATGAACAAGAGTGAAGAAACTTGAAAATCAGCAAATGGTGAGTTTATATAACATGTACTGCATAGTGCTTACAAACTATTTCCCATGCTTCATTGCTTCTGACTGGTTTCAAGACTATTCCATGATATTCATTGCAAGGGTATGTAGCTGAGCATCAGAGTGAAGTAGCTTTTGATGATCAGGTCTATGATACCTTCAAGGAGGCCTGTCATGCCAAAGCTCTTTTGGATGATGATAGGGAATGGTCGCAGTGTCTCCAGGAGGCTGCCCAGATGTGCACTGGCAAGGGATTGTGCAATCTGTTCTCCATCATCTTGCTCCACTGCAATCCAGTGGATCCTTGTATATTGTGGGAGGCAACAAGAGCACACCTATGTGATGACATCCTCCACTATTTCACCCACAGGCTTAACATCCAGGAGCCCACAGAGGAGCAGGTGTTCAACTATGACCTCTATGACATCAAAATGTCACTTCACAAAAGTGGAAAATCCCTTCTGGACTTTCCCAACATGCTAACTCCTCAGTTGAATTGGGTAGCAATGGTGGGGAATCAGCTCCTTGCAGAATGGCTTGCATATGACCAGGAGAGCTGCAGCAGATGGTGGATCAGGACTACCCCAACCTCAATCAAGGTCAGAAGGAAATATATGATGAGGTTCTGCAGACTGTCAATGGATGACATGGACATACATACTTTGTGCACAGCACTGGAAGTTGTGGAAAGACACATCTGTTCAACCTCACAGCTGCTGGAGTGTGGTCTGCAGAGAAGGTGGTCCTCTGTGTGGCATCCTCTGGAATTGCATCGCTTCTGTTGAGTGGGGGTTGCACTTCTCATTCATACTTCAAAATTCCCATCCCAGCTCATGAAGACAGCACTTGCAGCATCAAAAAAGGTGATATACATCACCAACTGTTACAAAATACTTCACTCATCATTTGGGATGAGGTTGGTGCACAAGGGCATCACACCATAGAGTGTGTGGATCACACTGTTAAAGATCTGCTGAACAGGGCTGCACCTTTTGGAGGTATTCCTGTGGTATTTGGAGGGGACTTTGGACAGACACTTCCAGTGATGCCTCATGGATCAAGAGAGCAGATAGTTGGGGCAACCCTTTGCAGGTCTCACACCTGGCAGCACCTTTGGATTCATCACCTCCATGAAAACATGTGCCTTGATCAGAACAAATAGTGTGCTGCACTTGCTGGATGGCTTCTGGAAGTGGGTTCTGGGAATGGACTGGGTTCCAAAAGCGAAATTGAGCTTCCTGATTACATGCACTGTGGTGACACCATCCAGTCACTGACAAGTGCATTGTATGGAGAGTTACTTGATGGACAGCACAACCAGAGATTGCCTGATGGATATTTCTGGGACCACACCATCCTTTCACCAAAGAATGCAGATGTGAATGAGATCAACAGCACCATGATCTCATCACTTCCTGGGGAGGAGACCACATATCTGAGTGCATACTCTGTGTTGGACAAGGAGTATGAGTACATCCCCACAGAGTTCCTGCACACCCTGGAACCATCTGGGTTTCCATTGCATAAACTGGAGATGAAGGTTGGAACCCCTCTGATGCTGCTTCAAAACTTGGATCCACTGCATGGGCTGTACAATGGGACAAGGATGATCTTGGTGAACTCAACAAGACATGTTCTTCAATGTCATATACTGAGGAGAAGGAATGAAGGTGGAGAAGATGTGGATGGAAACATTGTGATGATTCCAAGGATGGGATTTGATGTGAATAGGGAGGAATATGCAATTGGATTGACAAGGCTGCAATTCCCTGTGTGTGTTGGATATGCTATGACAATCAACAAAGCACAGGAGCAGAGCATAAAACATGTTGGACTGGATTTGAGGAGTGGAGTGTTCTCACATGGACAATTGTATGTAGCACTGTCATGATGTACAAACCCAAGGCATGTGAAGGTGGCATTTCCTTTGGGACAAGAGAATGACAAGTCTATGTCACTATGGCAAATCACATGATGGCATGAGAGGTTCTCATGGTGACTGAGCCCCACTGTGAGAATGTATGGCAATGAAAAAGCACAGGCAGGTGTGCCAAAAGGCCCCTGTGTGCCCAAGTGACCTGTGGGTCTAACAAGGTGGAGCCTCCCACCCCCCACTTGTTCTACCCCATTTGCAACCAATCCAGCCTGGGGTAGCACTCTCACACAGTTGTGGCTATGACTGGAGTCAAATCCCTAGGTAGGGCATTAGATTGGTAGTTGGTGTTGGAACTAGAGACGCTGTTAGACCTCAGACAGTACAATGTAACTGACTGAGGGAGAGAAAGTATGGAAAGCAAACTATATACTGAGCAGTTGACATTCCAACTGTGTTGGAATGTTGGGTAGTTGCTATGGCTGTGCTGTGGTAAATCTAATACTCCTCCTCAATCAGAATCATGCTAAGCCCATGGCATTGCAGAGTAATTGGAAGGTCTTTGGTGGGAGAGCTTTTGTGAATGCGTTGGTGACATTCTTGGCACCTGGGATCCATTGGAGTATCACCTCTTTTGCCTTGACATGCTCTCAAATGTAATGATACTTGATGTCAATGTGTTTTACTCTCACATAGAAGGATGAGTCATTGGAGAGGACAATACTACCTTGGTTGTCACATAGGAGCAGGGTAGGTGCAGTAGGTAGTAGGTCAAGGGCAAGGAGGAGGGCATGTAGCCACACCAATTCCTGGATAGCGTGACATGCAGAAATATATTTGGCTTTGCAAGAGGAAAGTGAGACAGTCTTCTGGCTGTGAGCACTCCAGGTGACCATGCTGGACCTGAGAGAAAAACAGTAGCTGCCCACAGAGCGAAGAGTGTCGGGGCATGTTGCAAAGCTGGTGTTGGTGAAGCCAAGAAGGTGAGCAACATTTGGACCACCTAGTGTGAGCTTGAGAGTGCAAGTACCCTTGAGATAACAGAGCACACACTTGGAAGCCTCCCAGTGAGTGGGTCCATATGAATCAAGGTGACAGCTCAGTTGTTGCTGTGCAAACAAGATGTCAGGCCGAGTCCCACAGGCAATGTAGTTGAGTGAACTGATGAGCTGACGGTAGGTGTGTGATCCATTCATGCTGTGATGTTGGGTTTGAGAGAGCCCTTTGGGATATGGGAAAGGCATAGGTTGGTCTCCATGGGGCTTGTGACAGGATGGGCATCATCCAGACCAAAGTCAGTGACAAGGCAGTTGACCAGTGCTGTCTGTGAGAGGGAGACAGTGCGAGAAGGCTGATCACGTTTGATAGCGATGCCAACACAGAAAGCCACATCACCAAGATCAGATAGTTGCCATTTGCTGCAAAGTTGATTTTTGAAGCAGGAGAGAGCATCTTTGGAGCTGCCAATGTTGAGGAAATCATCAACATGAATGGCACAGACAACAGTTCCATATTCATCCTTGCAATAATAAATACAGTGTTCGCACTTGAGATGCGTTGTAGGGAACTGGGGCTCCCTATGCATGCAGCACTACACCATGACTCACCCAGACATGCCCATACGGACCCAGGAGTCTGCCCATGAGATCCCTACCCGACCATCGCCATCCTTTACTCACCTGGACTACCCATCTTGTTTCACAGATCCACCCGCGTACCCAACTGCCCATGCCCTTGCCTGGCCAGTAAGTAGTATACCATTCTCCATATATATCTCTCTCCCTCTCTCTTCCCTTCTTGTTCCATCACACATACCATATATCAACTCACACGCCCCTCAACAGGTGCAGTACGTACTTACATAATCAGCCCAGGCAGTCTCGGGCATACCCAGACTATAAAGCTCTGTACATAGGCCTGATCAGGGGGGGATAGAGAACTACCTCACTACTTAGGACTCCTCTCCCGTTATCATATTATTTTGTTTGCTCCTCTCGAGTGCAACCCTTCTGGATATAAGACTCAAACACATAGTCCCTGTCTGGACTTGCCCAGATTTGCTCAGTCCAACACAGAACAAGACTTGTCCGGATCGCCCGGGCCAGTCATGCACTGACAACGTCATCGTACCTCACCACCCCGGGAGCCCCATATTCGCCCATCTCCTCTCATACTAGTTTTTTCCCTTGTTCATTCTTCACCTTTGCTCAATTAACTATCGAGCCACTTTCCGTTCCACTCGCAAGGAAGAGGAGACCTATCCTTCTGCCTCCGTGCTCACAGCTTCCCTCCAGGGTCAAACCATTTGCACCCTACCTTTCATTTCTCAGCCCAGACTTTCCCCTCTGGATCAGTCTTGCTGACCACAGTGTAAATCCCCAATATACCATCTTCTCATGTAAGGTACAGTTCCAGACGTGTCCAGCTTGCTTCATCCCGTAGAGGCCACGCTGAAGTTCCCAAATCATATGCTCTGTACCAGGTTCAATGAAGCCCTCTAGTTGCTCCATCTAACAGACATCATTGGCATTGAGGAGTCCATTCAAGAAAGCGGTTTTGATGTCCAGTTGCCCCATTTCCCAGTTGAGTGTGGCGCCAATGTGTATGAGGGCACAGAATTATTCCAGTTGTGCAGTAGGCAAAGAGGTCTGATTAAAGTCCACACCAGCAATGGCTGAGTAGCCTTTTCAGACATAGCGGGCTTTGAAGCGAACCAGGTTCCCATGCTGGTCACGTTTGATCTTGAACACTGGCTTCCCCTTCATGATGGTGTGACCAGCAGGGACAGAAGACCAAGGGATGAGTTTGTAGATGCCAAGGTTGTGAAGAGAAGTAAACTCCTCCTCGAGGGCAAAACACCACTGTTCTGCATATGGAGATGCCATGGCTGCTTTATATGTGGGGGGTTCATCCAAAGAGGTGTCAGTAGGGACCCCATCAGGTAGAACAGTGAAAAGATCCCCGAAGGTCTCCTGTGAAGGAAAAGCAGGGAAAGAATGTGAAGGGGATGGACAGGAGGTGTTGTTGTTGCCATCAGGGACATCTTCAACATGGGCACAAAGGTCCCAACATTGGTCAGCAGATGCAAGGGAATTGAGCACCGCCTGCTGGATGGGTGACATGTAGGGCATGCCTGTAGAAGCAGCAAGGTGGGAGGAAGGTTTAGTAACATGAGACAAACACCTCAGAACCTCAGGTAGATTACCAATGGAAGGAATTGAAGAAGAAGAAATGGGAACCATGGGGGGCAATAGGAGAAACAAGAGATAAGGGTTCCATAGGAGCGTCATGAGAAGGCCCATCTGCAGTAGAAATGGCAGGTGCAGAACTGGGCACAGAAGGAAAGACAACTTCGGGATGAAGGGAATGGTGTGATGAGTTGTGTGACTCAATAAAAGAAACGTGATAGGAAACAAAAACTTTGTGCAAAGCACGATGATAACAATGGTACACTTTGGAATCAAGCAAATAACCAATAAGGATGCACTCAACTGAATGGGCATATATTTTTGGATTGTGCCTGTTCTAAATTAAGACGAAGGCACGAGATCCAATCTCTCAAAGGTGCACATAATGTAGTGCTTGGGTACCGTAGGATATGGCCAGCCGAGGTTGACAAAAGCCCGTACCACACGGGCCAGCTGATTGTTGGCCGACCTATGTCCTGTAGTCGTAGGGTACGGATGGGCCGAGGTGTGAGAAAATCCCGTATGATATGGGTCGGCC